>OY292529.1:12249276-12488706 GCA_958496365.1 Subacronicta megacephala | reverse complement strand
GGACGGTTTGTCCGATCTGGACCAGGTGTAGACATTTTCCAAGTGTTGCAAGAATCCAATCGCTCACTAAACACTTAAAGAGTCCAATTGCTCACTTGACAATAAAACAGGAGTCCGATATCTCACAATAACACCACTTGGGGAATGTACACGGTCAACTCGGTAGCATTGAATCGTAACGTAACAGAAACGAATACGCAGGAATATAATTTGTAGGAGACCCGACCTAGTGGTATGGACGGTTATGCTGCTAAATTAAACACTCGGATAAACTGTAAACGATGTATTGCCGAAACGGTTACTATTCTATGCTAATGATATGATATGATGCTATGATTGATTGAGCTACTAAATACGAAACGACCCGGTAAATAGTTAATTGATAAATAAAATTATTTGACAGATAGATCTTTGTCTCTTACACCGTATATGGTGTTGCCAGGTATGATTATTTATTAATCAATTTTTGATAGCGATTTTGTATGTATTTATCAAAATAACATTAAGTACCTCCTCTCTGATCAAGCATAATGGGTTTAATTAATTGTTGAATGATTGTGAAATGATTATTGTGACGGATGCATATTGGCGCGTAAAATAATCTTACACGTACCTAATTATTTACATATTTTGTACAAAAAAAACTTTTAATATATCTATTTTTCTAATTTCATGTTATTATAAGTCATAAGTGGATCTAGCAATAATACCAAAACTTACCAAAAATACTAAACGATGGAAATACGTATCGATAACATTCAATCAATCTTGATATCTTGATTTGAAGCGTCGGTAGCCTAATGGCTAGGGCGTCGGACTTGCGATCATATGGTTGCCGGTTCGAACCCCACCCATTGCACTACCGACGTGAACCCACTCGTAACACAAGCATTTAGCTTAGCACGAGGGGTTAACAAGAATACTAGCAATGTGTGACCCACATCGCTAGTAAGCTTTTAAAAAAACAAAAAAAAATTTGAAATAATGTTTGACATCTGGCAACATTTAAGTAAGGTTGCATTTGCGGATGCACTTAGGATTCAGTAAAATAAACATTAATAACGATTTCAATACTAGGGTAAAATAAATGTTAATTTAAAACACATAACTATGTAAAAATAAAATATAAATCTTGTAAATCATGAAGTTAAGACACGGCGCCATAAAGTGAGCCATCTTTGGGCATTCTCC
Organism: Subacronicta megacephala; assembly: GCA_958496365.1. NCBI lineage: Eukaryota > Metazoa > Arthropoda > Insecta > Lepidoptera > Noctuidae > Subacronicta > Subacronicta megacephala. The sequence continues at coordinate 12,487,515 of OY292529.1, read as the reverse complement.
TTTTAAATTGGCTACATTATCAGATACGCGGAATTATCCAATGCTACTAACGCGGATTTGCATTATCCCTAACAATATGCATCTGAACCGGTTTTATCCGGTTCCGACAAAAAATTGCCGGTTGCTAACGTTGGACATATTTTTATAAGCCACTTTTTAGAACCGGGAGTTTTCTCGGTCTCATCTATGATCACATATATATTTTCTACATTCTATTAATTCGTCTATCTTCTTTAAAAGGGACTATTTGCCAGTTTCTAAAATTATCTGATAATCCATTTTAAAATTCGTCAAAATCGGGACCCAGTTTTACAAAAAGTCAATCTGTATAAAACATAACTTACCTGTTCGCGCTCCCGCTCTCTCTCGCGTTCCTTTTCCCGCTCTCTCAATTCTCTTTCTCGCTCCCTCTCTTTTTCCTTCTCCTTTTCCTTAAATTCTTTGTTACTGCATTCCTTAATTTTTACACTTTCTTTTGTACTTTCTAATTCTTTATCTTTAACTATTTGTTCTTTTGCTGAAATAAATAAAGTAGTTTTTTTATTATGATATTATTTGACATGGCTAAAACTGCTTACTCGAAATTTCTTAGCAATATTTACTTCTTTTTTTTTCTTTAAAAGAATGAAATAAGAAATGGATGAAGTAATTATTCTACTTACTATGTTCTGTATTCTTATGACTATCGCTGTTTTCCTTATCTCTGTTTTTATTTTTTCTTTTTTCTTCTTTTAATGTGCTAGCCTCTTTCTTTTCTCTTTCCGACTTTGATGACTTCACACCACCTTGAAAAGAAAAAAATATATATTGATGTGAAGCGAATCCTTTGTGTGCAATCTGGATATATCTCAGCCTACTAAGACTGAAACTATGATTTCTTTTAACCAACTTAATATGAGATATGAAAACTACTTCGAGTGATATCGAAATTCTCTTCCACATTCCATCTTTACGTAACTTTACCGAGATCTATTGAAGATATATGACCTTCAAGCGACAACTCAATTCAAATTTTTTCTTTCGCAGAAAAGGATATTTAGAATATTTAGCATGTGTAACAAAATAATAACAATAACCTTTATTATGGTCGTGCTTATCGTCGTCGTCGGTGACGGCGTGGCAGGCGCTGCCGTTGCTGAGCGCATGCGCACCGGCCCCGTGCTGGGCGCCCGCGCCCGCACCTGCACCTGTACCTGCACCTGTACCCGTACCCTGTGACGACTTCTCGCGCTCACGATTAGTCGTCTGCTGAGCTAAATGCTTTTCTAATCTCTCTAACTGTTGACAACAAGGAAATAAGAAAACTAATTATTCTCTATCTATATCTTCTAGATATTTACTCAAAGCTAGGTGTTGCACGTTATGGATTCAAGTATTGACGTATGCAGATGAATCATTTACCAGACATTAAGTAAGCCTTTCAGTCATACTATTGTGAAAACTGAATCCAATTTCATGCAGTCGTTTTTATATGATGCGAGTAGTAAATACAAAGAGACAAACAAAAATGCTGAATATAAATGCGTTGCCTTCTATTGTTTTTATAAAGACCCTGTAATATATGTGATTTCTCATGTATATGTGGGTAAGCCTAAACATGTATCGGCGACAAGTACTGTGTTATTTTATACGTGTGCCGGTAGGTAGTCCGGAATAAACTCCTGCGCCGAACGGTTGTTTCATTCAGCTCCCTAAGAACCTTCTCGAACATTACAGACCCCAGTTACAATTTAATTACATAAGCCCTTCGAATAAAGCATAAGTCTGATACCACTCATTCATTCACTGAAACGAAACAACATCCTGGAGAAAAGTATCTGGCACAAACTAGCTTTATTTTTTATTAGCGGTACCCACTTTATTGGGTGATATAGCCTATGACACAAATAACGTGACTTCCTATTAGTAACAGAATTTTCAAATTCGATTCAGTAGATCCAGAGATTCAACACAACCTCACAAACTCACAAACTTAGTTGTGTTATAGTTTGTTGTGGTAGGGCCACGCTGTTCGCAGCATGAATGGGCCGGCTTGACCGGGGAAGTACCACACTCTCGCAGAAGACCGACGTCCGAGTAGTAGCGTTTCGTTACTGCGCTTCGTTCGGTGAGCGAGAGGGCCGGAGGCCCAATTCCTCCCCCATTCCCCTTCCTTCTCCTTTTCTCCTTCCCCTCCCTTTCCCTAAATAGGCTCGGCAACGCATCTGCAACTCCTTTGGTTTTGCAGATGTCCATGGGCGGCTATGACTACTTACCATCAGGTAGCTCGCATGCTCGTTTGCCGAGTTATCCCATAAAAAAAAAAAAAAAAAAAAAAACTTAACCACTTTATAATATTAGTATTTTTATTAAAAATAGTTATTTGTGCAACAAGAGAGCAAAGTCGTTTTTTGCTGCGAGTGCTGATTTTGAATCCTCGCCACAGCGAGGGATTCAAAGGCACGAGATGCAAAAAAACTTTGCTCTCGTGTAACACACATAACTTTTCACTTCAGCAGCGAGAACACTTTAGGAGATAATAAATATTTACAGGTTAAATATCAGTTTCATTTGCAGTAAATACTTATTTTCATTTAAATACAACAATAAGTTAAAAATTCAATAAATTACATTAAAAGACATAATTTTCTTTTTGCATAATTTCTTTAGTTAGTACGAAATTCCGAACGTGTTTGTCTTTGAGGTCGAATTCAAAATCGGAACTTCGAAAGGGCTGATTTTGGCTCTCTCTCTTTCTGATGGCGGGAAAGAGATAGAGTGTGAATGTTTCGAATTGTATGATTAACCCAAGGTAGAATAAGATATTCGCGGCTTTCTGAAAAAAAAGTTACTTTGTCTCACTCAGTGAGCAAAATCGCATTTTGTTCACTGATTTCAGGCAGCAAAACCTACATGTATGAGCTACTGAAGTGAAACATATATTTTCAAGTAATATTTCAATTAGTATTGTAACCTTAGCCTGCAGCTGTACGTGCTCCTGCGGACAGTGACCGTTGTGTTCGGCCGTCTTGAAGCGACAGCGCCGCAGCGAGCCGTTCATACAGCGCGAGTCTGCGCTCTGCGCCTGCGCCTGCGCCGACGCTTGTGTCTGCGTGCCGCACTCCGCGCCGCCGTTCGCGACGTTGCCGCCATCTTTGGTCGGCACTTGCTGCGTCTGCTGCTGGCTCTGAGAACAAATTTTATTATTCAACTCGTGCCTTTCCTTACATTCATCGATTCAAATGTTAGATTTCAACCTGTTTATTCTATAAAGAAAATAAATTTATTCCGAAAAAGTTGAAGTGTTTGAAGTTTGAAATACATAGAGAAATGAAAAAAAAAAGGAATGCTTTAACTCTCACCATTTTATATCGGAGACGGAGACCTTTTGGGCGTTCATAAATTGTAAATGTACAGTCAAAATCTGTTATAACGAGATTGAAGGGACTGCTCATACAGTGGATTTATTTCTATTATAACGACGGCGGAGGGACCACTAAACAACTTTAATGTCGTCGCTATATCCGAAATAATAAAATATCATGTACATGATTTTTTATTAAAAAAAAAGTCGGTATACCCGAAATAGGCGTTATATCCGGAGTCGCTATTGCCGAATGAATTTCCTACGAAAAACATACTTTCATAGGAAATTCATTCGGCAATAAATTTTAGGGACGAAGTTCGACATCGCTATAACCGAAACGTCGTTACAACCAGGGGCTAGCTACCGCCGTATCAGCCTCTAAACTGTGTAAGCAAAAAATATTTAAATGTTAATATGCAATATCACGAAATCTCGTACTTCCCGAAAAAAAACATAGAAAAAAAAAACAGGTTTTAAAAAATGCCCAAAATCTTTACCCTGTATTTGGGCCCCCCAACTAATTGTGATACAGGGCCCCCTCCAAGACACGCTACGCCACTGGTTACAACCGAGGTCGTTATTAATGAAATCTACTGTATTTTGTCGAAAAAACAGCCGGTGACGTTGTTATTAAGTACCTTTTGCGATATCCATTCTTCTTCTACATCACTATCAACATTGGCAGCTCTCACCACTCATTTTCCCGCCGACGATACCGTGCCTTGCCCGGAAACGTTGAATCCAACTGATCGAGCAAACGAAATCTTCACCAAAACGCTTAGCAAAATAGTTTGCTTTTTGTTGAAGAATTGGTCAATTTATTGGCGCATTATATGCTCTTTGATATTTAAACCACTTTAACAAAGCTTCCTCAATCTTCGTACGCTTCGTTGTTCTAGCACGTTTCATTTTCAAGAAATTGTTCTCAAAAAGTTTTTAATTTTTTTCTCTCTCTTTCCAAATGGTTGAAATTGTCGAGTGTGATACACCATATTCCTCTGCCAAGTTTTTGTTTGGTATTCCACTCTCAAGCTTTGATATAATACGCGATTTTTCTTCTATATTAATTTGTTTTCTTTTTCTTTGCGACGAGTTCAGGAACAAGTTCAGTTCAGTTTCACGAATAACTCAACAAAATGTTTAGGTGCGTCTTGTGTACCTATTAGCAACAAACTGACTGAAGATAAATGAGAAAGGGGGCTTTGGGCTTCAATTATTTGTTTCTAAGAATTACAATAAACACTAAACTCGACACATTTTTTTTTTTTTATGGGATAACTCGGTAAACGAGCAGGCGAGCTACCTGATGGTAAGTAGTCATCGCCGCCCATGGACATCTGCAAAACCGAAGGAGTTGCAAATGCGTTGCCGAGCCTATTTAGGGAAAGGGAGGGGAAGGAGAAAAGGAGAAGGAAGGGGATTGGGGGAGGAATTGGGCCTCCGGCCCTCTCGCTCACCGAACGAAGCGCAGTAACGAAACGCTACTACTCGGACGTCGGTCTTCTGCGAGAGTGTGGTACTTCCCCGGTAAAGCTGGCCGGTTTACTTTTGCGATCTTAATAACTATTTACTTAGCCAGGTGTGGATACTGTTACCTATTCAAATGTTTACAATACAGCTGGTCGGTCTAACAGATATAATTCTCCGGAAATATCAGTTAAATATAGCCGCTAACAGAGATACGTCCTAATAAGCAATGTCGTAAAAAGCAGTGTTTTTTATTGGGCGGTCTATAGGCCGACCGTTTAACTCACGTATCGCCTGCGCGGTAAGAAGGGAGCGGGGACGGGTACTACACACGGAGTCAATAATCCAAAGATTGATCTCGAGATAGACATTGTTGGTAAAGAATAAAATAATAAGTATCTTTTTTAAGTATCCCTACTAGTAGTAGTACTCTCTTCTTACCGCGCAGGCGATACGCGATATAACGGTCGGCCTATAAAAGAATTCAGCCGGGACCTTTGATTTTGGTCAATATAACCACTATGTTGTTTTAACGATGTCGTCGTTAACGGTTTTGACTGTACTTCTTCTAAACTTCTTACATACTTACCGTATTGTGTATATTTTAAGTTCAAGTACCTATAGTATTACAATGATTATTTTTTGTACCTATTTACTTGGCCTGTTGATCCCAAAGATTGACTAGTAGAGAATTTCATATGATATTATGGCTACTGTTGTACAGTCGCCAGCACATCAGGTTATACAAAACTGTCAAATTTCTCCAAATGATTTTAAATCTCAAAATGTTGTTCATTAATATCAAAATTGACTGAGAAAATTTGATATTTTGTGGTAACCCAGTGCACCGTACATAGTACGTTTATTGTGTTGTACCTGATCGAGCGCAGTCTCGGGCAGCGCGTCGCGCATGAGCTGGAAGTAGAACTCGTTCATGGCGCGCACTTGCCGCTGGCGGCGCAGGCGCAGGCGGTGGGCCAGCAGCGCCTTGGCCCCGAAGCCCAGCGTGACCACGGGGTAGCCCACGCAGTGCGCCGCCAGCGGCCGGCCCAGCCCGCCGCCGCGCGAGCCGCGCCACAGCCCCTCCACGTACACCACCAGGCAGCACATCGCTACTGTTGGCACGCAGATGCCTTTGTCTGCGACTGCGCAAATCAATATTGTTTTTGTACGGATCCAGTATTAAATCCAGTCTTAAATTTTACAAAGCCTTTACAACGGGCCTTTTCAATCTAAACTGAATTTGTATAGCTTGATGTGTAGCTGTGTGTACATCACCATACGTTCTTTGTTAAACTAGCAAATGAATGAAGTCATTGTAGTAGTGTGATTATAATTTTTGTGGTGGAATATAGCCTAATCCCTCTCGTTTTTAAGAGGAGACCCGGACCGAGCAGTGGAACAACGTAATGTTTTAATGATAATGAATTATATTTTTAGACAGTGTACACGTTTGCGAACACACGTAACTAGCGTGAGTAGAAATAACTAAATTTTAAATTATAAACAATGTGATTGTGACTATTTTTAATAAATAAAATTTGTTTTTCAAAACTAAATCTGGGCTACAATCTGTTATTTCAACTTTACAAACTAACAACCTAACAATAGATTTTCAATATTAGACGAAAAATTTTTTTTTTTTTTTTCATCATATATATCATAACTTTTCGGATTCATTTAATTTCCCTCTACGGGAAAACGGCCCCGTTCAAGACGAACTGGGACAGGAGCGACCGCGACAAGAAATCGAAACCTACCGAACACCACATCTCCCGCCGTGAGACAGCGGGATTCAGTGCTGGGCTTCACCGTGAAAAACGAAAATAAATTACTATTGTTTAATAATTTATCCTTGTACATCGCCACACAGTTCCGACCAGATAGGACTGTGATGTAGTATGTTGTTGTATATTAAAAAAATAAAACGCATCAATATTATATTTCTGTCTACCCAAAAGCGAACATATTTACAAAAACATTCTCGTAATCCTTATGTAAATTATCGCGTAAAAGCCGTGTGTTAATAAAATGTAACTTTTGTTCGTGAGCCAAACGCTATTTGTGGAACGCTCGTAAAGTAATATGACTGAAAGTAAACTGGGGCCGTATTACCACGTATTAATGCCATCATTTTTACGTTGTGAAAGAGGGACGCCACTATTTAACCTGTAGAGCGGCATCCCTCTCTCACAACCTAAAAATGATGGCAATAATACGTGGTAATACGGCCCCTCGCTTGTAATTGGTCACATCTGTATTTTTGGTAGAAAATGTAGCAAACAAAATGTTCGCACGAATATAATTACATATTATTATTTTATTCATAATAAATTAAACTCAGTTATTATTATGAATTTCTTTGTATTATTATGAAGTGATGAAATTTTGAAAACGCACGGGTAGGCCGCCAAATTTAAATTGTATGTAGCTTTTCGCAAATTATGGGTTTATACAGCATTCATGATACTTACCTAGGCCAATGACTATATTACATGTTTTGTGATATACTAGAAATGTATAATAAAATCTTTATCACAACTCCAAAATTTACTACTGTACTAGTTGGGGTCAATGAACTCTGGTGCCAAGTTTGTCATGGGATGGTACCACGAAATTGCTAAACATTTTGCCACTAAGCAAATGTGTTTACCCAGTGAAATTACTAGGAAAATGAGACCCCTCTAGGTTGCCACTTGACTTTACCATCAAGGCTTACTATGTACACTCAGATCAAATAAAAAGTTAAGATGGAACTTTGCAAACAAAGAAGTGAGGCTGGTTAAAACTACGCCTTGCCGTGTACAAACACAATTACAGGCACACACGTATACCGAAACTACGCCTTCTCTAGTCAGTCGAGCTATCGACTAACAAGATAAGGCGTAGTTTCGGTATAGTGTAAAATTGTGTTTGAACACGGCAAGGCGTAGTTTTAGCCAGCCTCACTTTTTTGTTCGCAAAGTTCCATCTTAAATTTTTATTTGATCTGAGTATGTACATGAAAAAATACAGAAACATAAAATTACAGAAATCAATAAACCAAAAACTATGTATCAAGAAATATATACTTACATGTATACCACACATATTGTACCCAAACATAGGTACTTGCAGCAAAGAATATGTACTGCAGGGGTATGAAGAAGAAACATATCATATCTGATGTGAGCGCTATGCAAATGAAGAATATTGAGAATGCCTGAAACAAATAGGACCTATTGCAATCACTATCATCTTAATAATACTCAATTATTCCCCTCCTCCTTGGGCAGTTCTTTTAAAGGCAGCTAGAGAGGACTACCTCTGCAACTCACACTAAAGACATCAGAATTACAGAAGGTTACATATTTTAAGTGTTAACTTGTTCAATTCAAAATAACAAACCCTGAACACCATGAAATTTCTCTGTCAGTACTTCTTTTCAGGTAATAATTAATCAGTACAGACACCCTAAATTGTGGCATTTTCTATGTGTTATAATTTATATAATTTGTTTTAGTAATGATACAGTTGTGTCAAAGCTCACATTTATCATCAAAATGGGAACAGTGATCATCATCTCCTATTTGTTTAAATTTAGATGATTTTAACATTAAGAAAAATACAAATTCTTTAGCACTTGCTTAGCTTTCTCTAAGTGGAACCTGGGAATCAAAGTATCTAATTGAAATATACATAATAATGGTTTGTCTTGAAGATAAAATCATAAAGGTTTTTTCTCATGAGTGAAACCGTTATGAACTTTCAATACTGCACTTGAAAGTTGTTAGAGAATTTTTATACTATTGAGTCCAAGTATTCATTTCAATGTCATTAAATATTGTTAGGATTTTTTTTAGTAGCAACTTGGAGTCTAAACTTACATACATACACTCACGCCTCTTTCCCATAGGGGTAGGCAGAAACTACAGAATGCCATTCGAGTCTAAACTGGTACCCAAATAATTCCCTAGACTTACCCCTATTGATGGCATGTTATGTTTACATATTTTCAATTTCAGTTTTATGACTAGAACATCATAATATTTTGTCAGAGGTCTATATTAAGCACTTGTATGTATATAATGATTTATGAATCCTTATTGGCCATGTTATGGCCTTTTTGTGGAATCTTGGGGTCCACAAAGAAAACCAGCACTGCAAGTTGAATTTATATTATAGCTGGCTAACAACACAGCTGAATTAATGAGGCACATGCATTTTTATGTTTTGCACAAACTTTTTTTGTCAGCTAGATTCAGTAAATACATATTTATTATTAAAATAAAATCAAACAGCTCCGGACTGCACATACTGAAGAATATTACATACATATTGAAATTAAACAACTTTTGAACTGACAAAACAAGGTGGAGGTTCTCAATTTACCTAATTTTTTTTAAAATATTGATTGTTAAAGCAGCACTTACAAGTCCTTGACATCTAAATGAATCGTAGACTGATCTCAGCATCATCCAAAAGGGCCACAGGAACTCAAACCTGAACTCCAGCATGTAATCGGCCATGACAATGGTTGCCCAAATCATTACAAACTTCAGGTACAGCATAGAACTGAAAGAAAATCAGTTTTTTTTATTATTTATTGTATTGCATAATACATTGAACTCTGAATAAAACCTCTGGAATAAACATGCTAAGCATCTTAAAAATTCTAATAAAATGCATGACCTGATGAATTATTTATATGAGACTTGACAAATATTTTAACTTGTTATGATGATATCCTATGTTTACCAATGAAGGGATAGTGTAAGTACAATGTGCAGAATTTTTAAGCAAGTCGAACTTCAAGATCTGAAGATTGATTTAAATGCTTGTTTAAAAGATTATATGTTCTCATACTTTTTTAACACAAAACATGTTCTATGTGAATAATAGACCAGCCGTGACATGCAGTCTACACGTGTTGCACATTCACACACACTGTAAGTAAAAAAATGTATGTTTTGGAATCTTTTTTGTATTCGCACCACACAGAAGGTACCTTGTGATCGCCAGATGGTACTTTCTACCCACATATGCGATATATTTTTCAATATTTGTATTGCATTTATCACAGAATTAGATACTCCATTATACGGAAAACGATTTTCCAATATAAAATTATCAACATAAACATTATGAACTCACTTTCCGTACATTCCTTCGGTGATTTTTGTGCGCTTCAAGGGGCGCCGCAACTTCCCAGTTTCGGCATTTCGCCGCTTCATATTTTTTCATCCACGGTGTAAATCACGAATACAGGCGCTCTTTTCACAACACTTATTTACAAGGAAACATTTAAAACAACAATGATCCTCAAAATAGTGCCTATTGTTGTCAATCAGCCTATGTCCAAAATTTACGAGGGAGATGGATGAAATATCGGCAAGCTTTTTTGCGTTCACTCACACAATTAATGTTGCCTTAGTTAAAATTATTAAACTACTAAACTAAACTAAAATAATTACTATATTATTGATGTAGCAATTTTTTACCGCCATTTACGCACGGAGTACACAAATCCAGTTTAGACTCACTGTAAAAATTAAAGCCATTCTGTAGTGGATTCGTATTTTTTATAGCTTAATGTGTAGCCAATGTAGCCGAGCTGTGAATGGGCTTACAGCTGAATAATTTGAAAAAAAAAACAGCAACTTTAGCCTTAAGACGATAATATAATTCTATTGGTTGGCTGGAATCTAATCATCAATAATTTTAAGGCAGCTCGATAAGTTTTTTGCAAATTGTTCGTCTATAACTATAGTTTAACACACTTTTGGATCATGGCAATAGGTATAGTTTCTATAGCTCTTGCAGCTATAGAAACTATAACTTATTCACAACTGAGTAGTAAAGCTTTAGTGTAAAATCGTTATCGTAGCAGATAGTGAGTAAATTGAAAATTTTGGAGTCATCAATTTGCAGTGGTCTAACTAATGATCCTAGAAAATGAATTAAATTAAAATGATGGCTCAAGGCGAGACGATTCGCCTTAAATTCCATTTAAGCTGTCAAGTGTGAAATTGACATTTCAAAATTCATTCATAATTTTATTTACTAGTAAATAGTGGGAAACTGCAAAATACTATTTTTATAAAATAAATTTTGATATGTCGAATAACACTTATTTTAATAAATTGTCGCAGCATGTCTTTAACTTCTCTTATAAGTTCAGTGCGACAATATTTAGCGTCGCATCATATGTTTGTTGTTGACGATTGGTTATCTGGGTAAAGTGTTTCTGTTTTTTTTTATTTTTATATTACAAAAGCACAATAACTTCATAAGAAATAATTTATTTCAGATGTGTAGAATACTTATCAGAAGATAGTGAGAATAATTACAGTGAGACAGACATTAAAAACTTGGCTAAAGAGCAGTGGTTATTGAATGATTTGAAGGAAATATGTCCTGGATCTCTGCCTGCGAATCTGAAAAGTCAGCTGAAGACCGTTCTCAATGGAAGGTTTGTGCTGCAGATAAATGCTGGAATAGATATAGGTAAATATTTATTTATTTGTAAACAAAAGACTTTTGAATATGAATGAGTAGTAGAGGAGGTAGAGGAAGCCCAAAAAGATGGATGGATTGTATTAAGGCTGATATTGTCGGTCTAGGTTAGATAGCTTGTATCGAAAAATTTTTGTTAAAATTATTTTGATGTAGAAAGCTTCATCTAGTATTTTCGGTGCTATCCGAAAAAAAAGCAATTTGGTGGCAAAAAAAGGCAATTGAAAAAAGTAATAATGTGTATTACATAGTTTTAGAAGAATGATGAAAGAAGTTAATGATGCGGTGTCGGCCAACAAGGATAAATGGTAAATAAAACAATGCCGCACAACACTCACAAATAAATTAGAATAAGGGCATGGGGATGATGATGATACATACATATTGTCACGCCTGTCTCCCATGGGGGCAGGCAGAGACTATAGATTTCCACTTGCTACAATCCTGACATACTACTTTCGTTGGGTGATGATGATGAGTTTTAAAATTTACTTTTTGTTTTTGGTCACTACCAAAGAAGGGGAAGATTGGAAAGCTTTTTGTATTATTAACATAAATGAAAATCAATTCCTGGCCAGTTGTTTATCTGTTACAAATTTTCATTTCCAGGAACACCAGCTTACCAGCAGTATTTAAAGTTGCAGAAAGTTAACATGGAAAATGTGGAAGCAACAACCAACTATGAGGATAAGGTGCCTAGTCACAGGTGTGCGAATATTTTTTAATAAAGCCTAATACAAACCATTCATGTCTATATAAATATTAACCTTTTGAACGCCAGAGTATAAACATATCGCCGTACCCCTGACGCCAGGCCACTTTTTCTGTCAAATTACACAAGGTAGTGAAAACACACTAAAGTAATGATTAAATTGTTTATTTCATATTATAGTGCGATTTATATTTGTCATATATTTGTGACGTTGGCGTTCAGGGTAAGATTTCGTTTGTCACATATAATGTGACAATGGCGTTCAAAAGCTTAAGCAAAGGCCTGGTGTAATCCAAAGTTTGCAAGTGCCATGTTGGCGTCCATGGCATGGGGGACAAAGTTTTATGCCATTAACCAGGCACAAATTTCTTTTATACAATATCCAACTAACATGCTCCACATGGGACTCCTCATGCTCAGTAGACATATTTGGCCCGTCCTGCCATATGAAAGACTATGCCCTGCAGTTTCATCCGCTTTGCCCCACTCCTAATGATCATAGCATGATGCTAAATAGCCTAAAGCCTTTCTCATTAGTGTGGCTATCATAAACAAAAATATTTCTTTAAATCTGTCAGGTAGTTCCTAAGACTAGCATGTTGAAACAAACAAACTCTTCAGATTTATTATCTATACTAATACTAATTTTATAAAGAGGTAGTTTGTGTGGTTGTAGGGGGTATATATCTGGATCTACTGAACCAATTTTGACAATACTTTCACCAATAGAAAGCTACATTATTCCTGAGTGACATAGGCTATATATTATCCTGTAAAATGAAAAGAAACTAGTCCATGCTAAAACTAATATTTGGTTTAGATAATGACCAATACTGCCTAATCACAACACAAATATAATCAATTTAATTTCAGAATGATAAAACTATGCCTGACAGATGGTATCCAAGAGATTTCTGCTATAGAATACAGACCAATGAGGAATCTGAGCTGTGACATCACACCTGGATGCAAGGTTCTCATAAAGGGTAACAGTTTTTAATTTATTTTCACTTTCATCAACTTTATACTGAAGAAAACACATGACCATGCCTGTATCACTAGTGTTTTTCAAGGAGAGTTCTATCAATGAAATAAGGGATGGCCTATTGCCATTAACCAGGCACAATTCCATATTCCAAGCTGCTATGAAGAATTTCACAGAAACATAAGTACCTAATACTGCTCAATTTATTGCTATTGTATAGCCACAAATTCAAACTCAAATTCCTACTGATTATTTCTTAGTAAAACTTATTCAGGCTTGGGTATTGAGCCCAACAACACAGCCACACTTTTGACCAGTATACCAATGAGCTGAAGCTTGACCATTATTCCACAGGCCCTATAGAGTGTCGAAGGGGTGTGATGCTGTTAACAGAAAGTGCCATAGAACTGCTAGGAGGAGAGGTACAAGAGATTGCCATCTCTAATTCTCTTCCTGGACAACTCTCTACCAAATTGAGATTGCCTATGACACAAGGTAAGGATGTCGAAAAGGTCTACATGTATTTTTACCAGTTACAAGTGTTTCATGGATATAGTATAATCAGAAGAACAAAAACAAATAGATTGATTGTTTTGCTATTATCAGGGCTATCACTACACATTTAACTCCTCTCAGTCTATGAGGAGACCCCTCCCAAAAGTGAGACTACAGGTAATGATGATAAATCAGGCTTTTTTTTAATTTCAGAACCAGATCCCAATACAACAATCAGTGTGCCAAGAAACACAAATATACCAACACCACACACGCAAATGCCTCCTGCATACAACCAACCTACCCCCACATTTGACCATCAGCCCACCAATACGGATGAAAATGTCAACTTTGCAGACGATGACATTGATGTGGACCAACTAGCAGCTTTAGAGGAACAAATTGTCGATAATCCAGGAAAGAGATCACTTACCTCTACTGATTCAAACCCAGAGAAGAAACTAAAAACTGAAACAGTGAACCAGCCAGACGACTATCACGATGATAATGATCTATTTCTTGCTGAAGATGAGGAGTATTTGAGAGAAATAGAAGCTCAAGTAGATTCAGCCAATGATAACATTAATGGCCCACGGACAGTATCAGCAGAACCTTTTGTGTATATACAACAGATAAACGATATGAGTGAAAGTGATAAGATGGGGAAAGTTTTTAGAATGAAGGGGCAAGTTATGAGTTTGTTATCAAAACTGTCTATGGGTAAAGACGGGTGGAGTTTGAAGTGTATTATTATAGACGGTACAGGGACTATGAATGTGGAGTTTACAAGTGATGTTCTCTCTAAATTGGTTGGTTTAACCCCTCGAGAGATGAATGCTATCAAAAAGCAGTTGGTAACAAGGCCAGAGTTGAAGGAAAAAGCTATTACAGTAAGGAATTTCTTATTTTGTTATTATTATATTGTACAGTCGCCAGCACATCAGATAACTGACATTTTTAAACCTTAAAATGTTGAAAATTAAGTTCAAAATCAACTGAGAAAATATGGCATTTTGTGGTAATTTGATGTGCCGACCACCGTACATTGACTCCTGGAAAGAGACAACCGCAGCCTCGTAGAGCGTTATCTCTGTCGCACGAACCACGAACCAGCGTGTGATAGAGATACAAGGCCGCGGCTGACCTGTTGTCTCTTTCCAGGAGTCGATGTGCAATATTTATCGCCGAGTACTGTATGTATGTTTGCAAATTTAATCAGCGCCATCTAGTTTAAAAAAATGTTTAACTGACTTGCAGAAATGAATATCATTTATTCATCGCATGAGGGCCAAAGATTTTCGTTTATCAATGATAAATGGGGTGATTAGAAGACTCAATCCAAATTGGGTGTGCCCCGAAACCTGTTGTTTCTTCCATATAAGCATGCCTTTTCCTCACACCTCATATTTACTTACAATCTTTTAGTTCCTATAGCCATCTCCTACCGTGTAATGTGTTAAAAAAATATCATCTTTACAGCAATGCTGACAGGACTGTTTAAAAATCATGTTTTTTTTTTTCATTACAGGCATTACAAAAAGCGAAGGACAGTCTTCAGGTGCTAAATTGTATAATAGAGCTGACAATGATGGAGGTGCCCATGATAACTAACCTCATACCGTTCGACGCAACACATATAGACCAGCTCAACAGAAGGGCTTGTAACAGCTGATGGTAGAATATTTATATATAAAATATTATAAGGTACTTTTGTAAGTAACATGTAAAAAGTAAATGCTTATTTATTATTTGTACTTATTCGGTTTCATTTTTCTGTATCGTTAATTATAGGTGCGCATAGCTACACTTCAAGCTATACGCTACCAATAAGCTGACCCGTCATTGTATGAAGAGGCTATATGATGCGAGTTCGGCTTATACTGGTCTACTAAAAATACGTAGCCTCCAATAGGCTAGTGATTGTCTCGCTATATTATGATTTTAATCGGTTTTCCCCAACTTTTAGGTACATTACTTAGGGTTTTGGGTACATTTTAATAAGTACTAACATTGTATAGCCCTTTGCTAAAATTCTTACTACAAATTCAATTCCTAATACCCAATAAAACTTCTCGACCTGGGTATCAAACCCAGGAACTCACGCTCAGGAGCTGCGCTTGCGACCACTAGACCAAAGAAGGGATAAGTAACTAAGTTTGTAACAGTTTAAAATCAAATAAAAATCCAATAAAGACATTTTACAACTATATTTTAATACACTTTTCGTAACTCAATTATGTGAATTCAATATTATACAAAAAAAATATCAAATAATTAACACAAGCTATCTAACGGTACAAGACGAACATAATGTTGTCAAATGCAATCATAAAAATCGTCTATAACAACTTGAACACTACTTACAAAAAAACATTTGAGACGAAAACACTTAACCAAATATAATTTAGTAAGGGGAAAATTGGGACAAAATACGGGGTTGGCTTCCAGTCTATAAGAACAATACACAAAGACATGTCACGGAGAAATGAAACCTCTCGACCGTAACCCCAGTAAAAAGTGGAGGGGAAACATCCGTGTGGTTTTAGTCGGTAGATCACCCACTGCGGTTGGAGTCCGACGCCTTTTCTAGGCGGTGGAAGTCCATAAGGATTACCAACACGCAAAAAAGGGAAATTGGGACTTAGGACTCCGGCATTTAATCTGATCAGAGGCGTCTGAATATAAGAACACAATACACTGGGCCGGACACGTCCGCCGCAAGTCAAACGAGCGGTGGGCTAAATAAAGTACCGAATGGGTCCCACAAATGGCAGACGACAGCGCGGTTGGCCAATACGAAGATCGGGATGAGCTCGACGTCTTCTGGAAGGATTGGCCCAAAATAGCCTTAAACCGTGAGGAATGGAAAAAGGGTAGGGAAGCCTTCGCACTTTTTTTATTATTCAGCCATTTTTGTCCCACTGCATGGGGCGAAAATTTTCCTATTTATTATTTGTGTGGTTGTTTCAAATAAATGTTATTCTTTCTTTCTAATTAACTGGATGACGTAAGTCCAGTATTTTCGTCTCAAACGAATGAAGTCGTAACAAGTCCCTAAAACATAATTAGTTGCACACGGTAAAAGAAACAACTAAATTGAGCACTCAATGTTACATAATGCTTGTTTTAAAACTTAATATGCGATTAAAATAAACATAGGTGCACGGGGACGACTAGTCGTGCGACTCGGTCGTAACCGCGACGGTAGCCTAGGCTTTTATAAAAAGTGTATTTACAACCTACTACGTAAAATGAGTGGGTGATTATTAATAATATAACATTAATTTACTCCCAAATATAATTTAATGAGCCAACTCATTATATTGAAATTTTAGTGATGACATGTAAAATAGCTTCATGTAGCGGTGTATCAGATTGTATTTATATAAATATTACTGAAAGCGTGTCCATATTAGGCTATGATTCCATTTTTGAAAAAATGACGCGATGTTTGACGTAATAAATAGAGGTTAGAATATTCCAACGAACCCGAGATCACGCACGAAATCTAAGATTGCTAAATTTATTTACAAATGTACCGATTTTCTCGATAAGTATTGAAAAACTTGTTACTATTTCTTTATCGATAAAGAAAAACCAGCAACATTACTATCAGTACATTGAACGAATAAAATGATAGCTTGGATAACATCAAATATAATCAGGATAAAAGTTAAAATATACATCATATGAGATTATAGATATTGACGAATTTCATTGAGAATGGGGAATTATTTTAAAACTAGAGGAGACAGTCCAAAAATTGACGTAATCGACAACACAGTATAAATAAATAACTTATCTAATTCGTTAAAAGCTTGTATCTAATGAAAACATTTTGTGTAGCCTTTAAAATAAATGACAATAATGTAACGTTACATTTCTGTTGACATCTCAATGGAAGACTTAACCCGTTGAAAGGGCATGTCCACAACCTAAGGCCGCACCTCGTGCTAGCGTGATAATTTTTAGTTTGTGAGAAAAGGATAGCGTTTTTTAATGTGTAGAACGACATCCCTCTCTCTAGATCAGAACTGCTTCCCTAGACAAGTGACATCTTAGCGTAAACACGTCAAAATGGTTGAAGAATTTTCGGAGAACATAAGGGCAATAAATTAGGTGATGAAACTAGCCTTCTCGCGACGCATGAAGTAGTAGAGAAACTTAGCATCTTATATAACTAAACCCTTTAACACAATGATTCAACAAAGTGATCTAGTCCGATCACAATCACTTCATATACCTACATTGAAAACCCCGCCGCAGTAAGCTTCGTTTGTTTGGGCTAATCTCAGAAACCACTATACAGTTTTTTACCAATAGAAAAGTGTCTTTATTTAGGGTAGTTATAGATTATAATTGAACATACCTATGCGAATCCCAGGAGGTCTATGATAAATGACACTTTTCAGATTGACATTGATCGAATAAAGTGGGAAAAAATGTCTATTCTATTCTATTTTATAGTTCTGGCTCCATCGGTAACGTTTGATGATTTTGCCAATGTCTACCTTGACATTGGCAAAATCATCAAACGTTACCGATGTATGAGAAAGTAATGATCGCAAACTGTTACACAACTATTGATAAAAAAAATGTCAACCACACATTTTTCTTTAATGTGACGTGTTCAAGCTAATACAATGTCATTTGTTTAGAGCGGCTATTCAACAACATTGGCGACGCTCAGACGTCAGGAAAAACACGATTACAGTGTAACAACATAAATACAACACGAAATAATCGACCAATTACGTACATTAGGTGATACATTTAATCTTAATGAGATGAATTTAAATATGCGTTTAATTTCAATGTAATGAATAACATTGACGTATAAACACTACGGATTACTCCGAAGTA
Organism: Subacronicta megacephala; assembly: GCA_958496365.1. NCBI lineage: Eukaryota > Metazoa > Arthropoda > Insecta > Lepidoptera > Noctuidae > Subacronicta > Subacronicta megacephala. Next base: position 12,469,152 of record OY292529.1, on the reverse strand, counting down.
TAACGTCGTATGTGATCTTGCTTCGTATTCACTGTCAATTCCTCTAATTTTGGTAAATCATACGCCGTTATGTTCCGAAAGTGAAGTTATGAAATTTTGTGTGTGTCACGAAAATTGACTGTTGGAAGATACTGCGTTATTAAGGCTTGTATCACAGATTATCTTGTAAACAAATGCTGTCGCAACATAATTTACCACAGATTAAGCTGTGAACAGTATCGTGCCTAATAGTATAAGATTGTTTTATAAAACTAACAGTATAACAAGCTTAGGATGAGTCGCAATAATGCTGGTTGTCAAATATAAAATAATATTTAGTTTAGCTAATGTCGGGTATTACTAAGTTTAGCACCCATGGTAACAAAATTATTACAGTAACAAAGTGTAATCAAATGCTTGCAATAGTCTGTCATAACTATATATTTCACAACCAGCGCTAAAAGACATAATATTATACATAAACAATTCATTAATAAAAATTAACTAATCACATGAGCGCGTCAGAGATCGCGCACCAAACATAATTAAAACGAAAGCCAGTAAATAATGAACTTCGAAAGCTATATACAGCGCCTGTAACGTAACATCATGCAAAATTCCCTACGTAATAACTGATCCTACCAGTCTTCCACTTAAATGCCAATCCAAACATTAGGCCAACGACCAACGGACACGTCGCTTATAAGATCCTCTCATAGAAGAGGAGGTAGGCCTGCGCCCTTAGTACTTTGTCCTCGCTCACTTCGGAGACCATGCTGTCTGATACATAGTACCACTTGCCGGAGGGGGGCTCCGCGGCCGACGCGGGGCCTTCACCGGATTCGTATCCCGACAGATCGGATTCTGAGTCGGCATCGCCCTCGCCGCTGCCCGTGGTGGGCGGGCTGATGTTGCCGCTCTTGGGAAGGAACCACCAGCGAGGATCACCCGCCTTCACTGGTCCGCGGACCTTCACATACGCGACATAATGCCCTCCGTGCATGCCCCCTGAATGTTCCACGACGCCGTATAGAGAATACAACAGCTCATTCTGTCCTTTAGTTACATTCGGTAGCTTTCGAACTTTGTCCATAGCACAGAACGGTGCCAAGTCCAAAATAGTCGGGAAGTCGACGTGCTTGGACATCTTTCTGAACATGCACCGCGGCCCGATTTGAAATCTTTTCAGGTGCAGGATGAGAATAGCTGGCGGACTCGACACCAAGAAACGTTTGGTAGCGTTTGTGTACACTGTCTTGCCATCTTTTCCGTTGATTCGTTCAGTGCACGTCTCGCATCCCACCTTGTTGTTGCCAGTCAGCAGTTCGAGCGCGGTGAACTGGCTCAGGCAGGACTGAATGCTGCATTCATCCTCATCGCACACATAACGCGGTGATAGCGGGCTCTGTCGCGAATAAGGTAGGAAGTCTCTCTGGTTCTTTTCAGCCTCTATATTATTAACTTTGGGCTTCGGCGCTAGCGGGGGAGGATCGGCAGGAGCCTCAACAGCCACAGGCGAAGGAAGCGGGGGTTTTTTGGTCTTAGGATCATCCATGTACAGTTTAAGCTTATCCAAGTGATTGTTCAAGTCATTAAGAGTCTTGCTCTCCGGCAAAGACTCGTAGCTGCTCTCTCCACTGTGTTCGAGCACACTTCGACATCCTTGAACGCTGATACCCCTCGAAACAACTTCATTGGAGTATTCAGGGACGAAAGATATTCGTGACACCGGCCTTTCGAACTCCGTTTTGACAGGAGATAGTTTATTGTGTTGTGGGCTTGATAGATCCAGGTTGATTTCGCTGGAGAGAGAGCTATGACTTCCGAGCTCTTTACCGTTAGTCGGGGAGTCAACATTATCGACCGTTTCCGTGGAGTTGTGTTTTGTGGCCTCTGGACTCGCAACTCCTGAATCTGGGTTAGAGAGGTTCTCTAATGATATAAGTGGTTTATATTCGAGTGGAATTGCAGTTGTAGAGGTTGAGTGGTCGGCGAACTCCACCTTATCCTTATCTGTATGTTCCGGGGTATTGTCTGTTTTCTCTTTATCCATATCGACCGGGCTGGTACGAATGGAATCTGAGCTGATGACCTTCTCAGAGTTGTACCCTGACTCCATGTGGTAAGCGGCGAAGTTAGCGGCTGTGTGGGCGATGGCTTGTGTGCCCACAGACACGGTGTGCGTGTCCGGCTGTCGAGGCATATCCTCTAAATTATCTTCAACATCTGCGTCGGACTGTTCAGAAGAAGACTTACCGTCGGCTTTGGCTGTGCCATTTGTGTCGCCAGTTGGCTCGTCTTTGGATGTAGAGTTACCTGGAAAGACGAGTTCGAAATGAATTTTTGTTGTGACAATAGATAGAATACCAAAAGAGATTTGTTCAATAAACAGTTAAGTGTATCTTTGACTTGCTGGCATGACGACTTGTAATTTCTTTTAGAATCAGCACAATATGGTATTATGTGAGACGATTAGCTATAAAGCAGTGAATTTCATGTATTAAAGAGAATAATTTTTTCATGTTTATTTTTTATTTACATCGCAGAGACGCTAAAGTGCAACAGTTTTTGATCGTTTGTAAAAAGTGGGTATTATCAAAGACAACCAACAATAAATTCCATTTATATAATATTTGCAATTATTTCCTTTTGTTTACAATTTTTCTCGAATCATAATGGATTAACAAAACTACGCCAGGTAAACTCCCCTTAGGCTAGTAAGCAATTATATACCAATTGTGACCCGCGGTTTAAATTTTATGACGACTGCTTCTAGAAAATATACTGTATCGGATCGAGCAGATTGGAGAATAAATATGATTAAGCCAATAGCAGCCAGCCAACAATATGGTGATACGTCAAAAAGGTCGTATATCAAGTACCACCTTTGTTCTTTCTGGCGGCCTTGCGGGCAGCTATCCGCTCCTTCTTCAACTGATGTTTGGAAGGTTTCTCCTCTTGCGTATTGTAAACATTCTCTTCTGAAAATATGTTCTCTTGTCATTACATGCCTTAGTTACTACACATTGGTTGGCGGTCGCTAAGCGCATGCGGATGTAGTTATGACATTTAGTGCTAAGCTTTATTTGGCACATGGACGCGTTTGTATATTGAAACAATAATAGGGGGTCCTTAAAACACTGAAATAGAATAACATCACATCGTCACTTAGCTAAAAGTACCGCGTAAGTCAATTTTTCCAAAAATTAAATTTCCATTTCCATTTTTTTAAACTGTTTATACGGGTATGGTTCTATACCACACAAGTCGTCATTCCGCCATACTGTTTTTAGGGAGCAATAATGACAAAGTGACTTTATGTTTTATTGATTAATTGCTTCTAATTAGTGAAAACGTCAAATCTCGACTTACGGTGTATTGTTAGCTAAGCGACGATATGCCTCGCACAAAAAAATAAGGTACTTTAGTGAAAGGGAACATTGACAAAACATCGCTATTCAAAAACAATGAGCATTTTTACACACAGCCAGCCATAAATTCAAAAAGCAAAATACGGATTCTATACTTAGATGACTCTTTTTATAAAGGGGGGGAAAACGGGTGCTCCTTTTCCGTAGAAGGGGTATTCATCTTACGATAGAAGGTGGTAAAGTATACTTCATCCTCATGTCACGTATGATGGCAGTAAATCTTCTAATGTAGGATGATAGAAGGTTGTGTACTCTTTGATGTAAGAGCGCAGAAAAGGGGTACTTCTTTTACGTAGAAGGCCAAAGAAGGGTACTTCTTTTACGCAGAAGGCCAAAGAAGGGTACTTCTTTTATATAGGACAGTAAAAAAATGTACTTCTCTTAGGTACGAGAGGAAGAAGAAATATACTCTTAGGTAGTCGGGGAGAAAAAGGGTATTTTTCTTATACACTTATCTCCTATTATACACCTATCTATACTTTTACCATGTCCTACATAAGAAAAGTTCCAGTTCTTCCTCTAAGATGAGATGACGCATAATCGTCTTAGGTAGGATACAGTTCAGTCTTAGAGTATTTATTTTTCCAAGTAAAAATCCAAATTTACGCATAATTATTTTCTAAATCAGTTTTGGTTTCAATTAGATAAAGGAAATTTTCAAATGTTGATTTAGTATTTAAATTGACCGGTGCCCACCAAAGGTAGACCTGTGTGTACAAAGCTGATGTAAGCTAAACTTTGGCCTGCATGCCTCAGGCAGAATATTTCAAGCTTACAGACTTTAAACACAAACATGAATACACAAATAGCACACATATATAGCTGTAAGGACCTACCATTGGGCGTTTTCCTGCGAACAACGGCAGGGGGTTGGGGCCGACTCGCGGCGACAGGGAGGGAGAGGTCGAGGAAGTACTCCGCGCGGTCAGACTGGTGCAAGCACTCTTGACACTCCAGCGTGGATACCAGGAAACCGCGGAACACCTGAAATTAATAAAAATCGTAAATATAACGCCGTTTTTTCTTTAAAAAAAAGTACACACAGCTACACTATTATAAGTTTAGGTACATCGCATTGTATAGCTTTCCGTTTAATAATGGGTCGGTTTAACCCGTCAATCATTGTAGATACAATGCAAAATCTATTGTTTTATCCTCATGAGACCACAACGTGCGTCAGTGAATTAAACTCGAAATGTACCTATAGGTTAATGTGGAGCCATGCGTTGGTCCTTTACAATTATTTTATGGACGATAATAAGGATGAAAAAGAAAGGAACGACACAGAGGTACCTATTCCTTCACAAAAAGTTTGTATTTTTTTAACATAAAATACTATCACGCCTGTGTACCCTGAAGGGATATGCAGACGTGTACTAATGTACACTCACATTTCGTTGGTATGTTTAGTCCCATCTAATAGGGGGCGAGTCCATTGCCATTAACCGGGCACATATCCAAACTGCGAGCTGCTACTGAGAATTTCATAGAAAAATCCAATAATACTTGTTCGACCTGGGCATCGAACCCAAGACCTCTAGCGTGCTCCTCTCACTAGAGTAAGCAGTCTACATACAGTAATTTTAAAAATACGTACTGGTATATTCTATAATTACCTGTTCAGGTCTAAGCATAGTATCGGAGGCTTGTTGTCCGTAGAACTTGACCTTCTGTTTGACCTCGCCATCGACCTTCGAGGGGTCCACCTTGGAGTTCATGCCGAGGTTGGCCAGTATCACTGACTGATAGCGCCTGAGATCCTCTGACCTGTAAACAGTATGGCTTTGTTGGTAATGTATATGAGTTGTGAACTATTGTACTAGTTACTAGTGAATGATAGAACCGTCGGTCAATATATTTTTGTTTTGTTTTGCCTGCTGACAGGATTTCTATGCCTTGACGCTCTCCAAGCCATGGAAGTCCTCCAAAGAATGTGAAGCAACGGCAGGCTAGTGGCTGGGGCGTCAGACTTGCGACCATGTGGTTGCCGGTTCGAAACCCACTAATTGCACTACCGACGTGAATACCGTTACACAAGCATGTAGCTTACCACGAGGAGTTAACAATAATACTAGTAATGTGCAAAATAGACACGGGTGGACTGTGTGACTGGATAGAATAATAATCAACAAAAATCTAGGATAGCTGTTAGTAATTTTGGCATCAGGACGGCCAACACCTCAGTGCACCCGTGACCATGGATGCTGTAAAGGATCCGAAGAATCGGCAATTAACGAGTATCAATATAACGCGATAAAATCCTTAAAAAGTAGTTTTATTTCAAAGTATCAAGATAATCATACCTGACAGCTTCCAGCAAATGCCTGAGCAGTTCATGGGAGTCGTGCTGGTCACCGCCACCGAACTGGGGCAGTTTATTCACCAGCGCAGACAACAGCTTTCTCGGAGTGTACACTCCACCTTCTCCTAAAAAAAATATAACATTTGGTCAATATAATGTGATCGACAAAAAGGTACACGTCGGCAAGTTGTAGATGACATACCATAACGCCTGTATTCCCCGAAGGATTAGGCAGAGGCGTACTGATGTGCACGCACTTCTCCGTGCCCATCTTCTTAACCTGGCCCATATCCAAACTCCGAGCTGGTACTGAGAATTTCATAGAAAAACCCAATAACACTTTTCTCGGCTAGATCGAACCCATGACCTCTAGCGTAGCAGTCGCGCTTAGGACCAATTGACTAATGAGGCAGTTGAAAATGACATCTTGTAAAATAAGAAGTATTTATTCCTTTGAAATAAAACCTACACACCTATATTTTCTAATTTATCTATGTGAGAAACTATGCCGTAATACACCCTCAAGGTTACATTGCTGAGGTACATTACAATACGATCTGCGATGCGATTGCAATCAAGAGCGAAACGAAATACATTGGAATAATATCACGTAAAGAATATGTACGTATAAAAGCGTTAGTTGTGGTCGGTACTTATAGCATAGCGGGGTTTTATCTGCAACTCCGGAATAAAAGAAAACTTACAAACAAATACTTGGGAATTGCGAGCGAAATTTAAATTTGCTAACAATCTTTCGGAGAGTGTTTTAACTAGATGGCGTCGGCATTTCCTATCGGTCTGTTAAGAAATGCTGAAAACCTAGAGAATCATGGTCTCTTTTAAAGTCCAAACAGTAGTAGCATAATATGAGTTTTACAATGTAGGGCAATATTTGAAAAGGCCTTTTGATTAAACAACCATAGCAGCTTTGAGTTGGCATGTCCTAAGTTCAGACACATATACATCAGTCATCGTGTAGTTCAACAATTATTTAGGGGAGTTAAACGACACTTCGCACGACGATATCAAATAAATTGTTACACTGAGTATTTAATCAAATATAAACCTTCATGAGAACAAAAATTTTGTTGATGGCAAGGGCACGATTACGCACTATGCATTATTATGAGTATTTATGTGCAATTAGTAAGGAAAACGCGTAACTCAGGGCTATGCTGCATAAACAGTTTTGGAACGAGATTCCGTGTAATTATATACATGTTGAGGTTAAGTCCATATTTAGAAGCAGATAAATAGATATGCATACACACACCATCACGCCTGTATTCCCTGGAGGTTTAGGTAGAGGTTTTCTTCATGTATACCCAGAGTTCGATGATTAGGTCCCATGTATATTAGGGGGGGGGTGGGGGGGAAGTGTAATGGTATTCACCGGGTGCATATCGCATATCCAAACTCCGAGCGGGTACTGAGAATTTCATAGAAAAAAAATAATAGCCACTTTGCTCGACAGTTAACTTCAAATAAGCTACCGGGACCACACTAATCTTGTCGAGTATGTGGTCTCAGTAGCTAACTTGAAAAAATATCCGGTGTACTTAAAAAGCGGGACGTAGGTTCGCACCCTGCCTGACATCGATTATTTTATTCACTAGAGAATTCATATTTTTGTAGATATTTCGCTTTTAATGCTAAAATATTATTAAAGATAATCAAAATAATAACCAGGAAAAAAATATAGGTAGGTACTTTGTATGTTAATGCCAAATAAAAACCAATTTCCTAGGGGAAAATTCCATATACATTGAAAACAATCTTAATTTGAAATGTACATAACAATGTGCGATGTACCAGTGTCTATTGTTGCCATGACCGTTTTACATAATATACATAATAGTGAAACGCTGTATTTTTCCTGACATCAACCAACAAAACATAACATCACGCGTGTATTGCCCGAGGAGTCACGAAGAGGTTTACGAATGTACACCAACAGTTTGCTGGTATGTTTTAAGTCCCTAGTAACAGGGGGCAAGCGTATTGCCATTAACCGGGCACAAATCCAGATTCCGAGCTGCTACAGAGAATTTTAATAGAAAAACTCAATAACAGTCGAACCCAAGACCTTTAGCGTAGCAGTCACGCTTGGGACCATTAGACTAACGAGGCAGTCATAGTTATACCTTGTCCATTATGTGAACCGTTTTTTGACAGATGCCTTAGACTGCCTTAGAGCGTAGCTGTTCCAGATTACGTAAAAGTTAACTTTGAAATGCGTAACAAAATAAATGTAGTATCTACCTTATGTTATTCAATTATCTTAATTATGATTCCTTGCAGACATTATAATACCATAAACGTAACGGATTTTCCAAAAAAAATGATTATTGTTAAGCGTATTAAATTTAGTTACATTCTACCACATTCTTCCGTGTCTAGTGATGCAATCGTATGTATTCGCTGCAATCATTTTGAACAATGACATTAAATCAGTATCGGAAAATGGCATCCACTCTAATATCAATAAAATATAATTTAAACAATCTTTTTGAAAAGAAATGTATGGAAAATTATTATTATACAAAAATTAATACAATCAGATGAATATTAAACATATTTATTTATTATTGGTCGTCGTTGCACCATTTTCAATTCGATAACCTAACAATCGATAATCACTACTAGACAGCAATCAAAGTGTCAATAATCGGGTCGATAATCGCATTGTTACGTTCCTGCAATCACTAGTTCCATCTGTCAAAAAACGGTTCTCATAATGGACAAGGTATAGTATTAATAAAACTAGACAGTCAAAGTTGGATATTATAATTAGTCAGTCTCTTTAGTCAGCTACATATTCATAATCATCTTCAAACCCATATAATTATTGTCCCACTGATGGGCATGGGTCTCCTCTCAGAGTGGGAAGGATTAGGCTAGAGTCCACCATGCTAGCCTACTTATTAGCCCACAATATAAATAATAATTTCAATAAATATTACACAATTCAGAGGATAATCTCCGCTCCGCGCTCAATACAAAAGTAGTTTGGTTCTATCTTAAATTTTAACCAATGAAGGTCTTCAAATGTAGAAGTAACAATCTTATCATTAAAATACGTGTTCCTTGTACGAAAACTTCATTGCAATATACGGTTAAAAAGTTACACGAGCTCAAAGATTGGCAGTTATCGATAAAAACGACCGACATAGGACCTGAACATATCAGCCAACCGTGGATGTACTATCAGCAAACTCAATATCTAGCCAATTTGGCAAACAAAATCCCGTGCACACGATGACCACAGCGCACACCGCCCTTTTTTTCTAGGCAATAGTACTAAAACAAAAAAAAGGATCCTCTTTGGATGACCAATATTATAGAACAATAATAAAAGCAGGGGGCTCAGCAAATACCCCAATGCTGCGACGCTATTGGTTGATGAGCGTAGGTAAGCGCTAGTATAGCAGCCGAGCGCTGCAAGCAGGAATAGTCCTTATGGTGGTCAGATATTGAATTGGTCGATAGTACATTAGTACACCTCCGCCTAACCCTTCGGTTATGTTATGGTATGTAATATTCAACTGTAGCCAAATAATCTTAAAACCTTCGGCTTCGAACTCCGTAACATGCTTAATTGGTACCACGTGAAAAGTGCCATAATAAATGGGCAAAAGGCTTCTTCTTTGGGTATATTTTGATGAAAAAAGAAACAGACCCATCACGTTTCACGATAAAATCAGATAAGAATATAGACGAGATAAGATTATTTAAGACTATAATAGGTAAGAGATTGTTCCCAATCAAAAGATAAATTTATCTTCTATCAGAATATTATTAAGATTACAGAACTGTTAAATAAGTTTTTATCTTATCAAAGTCAAGGTGTTATTCAAGTGCAATTTAATAAATATCGCGTGTCTCGATAATAAATTATCATTAATACATCTTTTCAACCTCATTGATATTTTCCTTTATGACAAGAACACTCTAGATAAAGAAATGTCATCTTGATATTTACATTCATACCTACATGTTATTTTTACCGAATATTAAAATCAAAGTTGTGTTCTTTTTTTTATGACCTATCTCGGCAAACGAGCAGGCGAGCTACCTGATGTTAAGTAGTCATCGCCGCCCATGAACATCTGCAAAACCAAAGGAGTTGCAGATGCGTTGCCGAGCCTTTTTAGGGAAAGGGAGGGGAAGGCGAAAAGGAGAAGGAAGGGGATTACGGGAGGAAATGGGCCTCCGGCCCTCTCGCTCACCGAACGAAGCGCAAGTTCTGACAAAATCAAAGTTGTGTTCTTTAAAAGGTTTATGACATTTAAAAAGAAATAAAGTTATCTTAGGTCTGAATTGAAGCGGACCATTTCTGAAACGATTTTTAAGATGCCTCATTATTCTAGTGGTCTTAAGCGCGACTGCTCCGCTAGAGATCCTGGGATCGATCCCCAGATCGAGCAGTGTTATTGGGTTTTTCTATGAAATTCTCAGTAACAGCTCGGCGTCTGGATTTGTGCCCGGGTAATGGCTTGCCATTATTACATGGGACCTAAACATACCGGCGAAATGCGGGTGTACATTAATACACCTCTGCCTAACCCTTCGGGGAATACAGGCGTGATGGTATGGTTAGTAATATGCGAAAAACAAAAAAAAATCAGTTTGGCACCAAAGCAGAAACAACCCCGTAAGTTGAATTATCTAGTGAATTAAAGAAGAATAAATGCTTTGCAACTTTCTCTTATTACCAGTCTTAAATGTTAGTCTTAAGATGTTCCAAAATATTTTTAAACATGTCCAGACTGTAGGACAAGATGGTGGATGCGTGAAATTAGGTCACTTTCTAAATATAGGTAACCTATGATTTGGGTTCGCTCCATTTATACTAGGAGACATGTTGTCAATACGTAGATATGGCTTTCTCTATATCTATACTATATTCATATTATGAAGCTGAAGAGTTTGTTTGTTTGTTTAACTTGAATTACGGGTCCGATTTTAAAAATTCTTTCAGTGTTAGATAGCCCATTTATCGAGGAAGGCTATAGGCTATATATCATCACGCTAAGACCAATAGGAGCGAAGCATAATGAAAAATGTCGCAAAAACGGGAAAATTGAAATGCAGAAAAGCCGAGAAACCACGCGCGGGCGAAGCCGTGGGCGGAAAGCTAGTAATATTATAAATAAGTTACTTCCTTTGTATAGTACGAAATATCCTCATGGATCATCTGCCATTTGGGAGGCGGCAGGTTGTGTTGGAACAGTACCGACTAAAAACTGCACTCGCTTTCCTTGACCTATAGTCATGTCATCCATGAGGGGCTGTTTGTTACCATTCATGCTTAAACATAAAACATACCATCACGCCTGTATTCCCCGAAGGGTTAGGCAGAGGTGCACTTAATGTACACTCACAGTTCGCCGGTATGTTTGGGTCCCATGTAATATGGGGCGAGCCTATTGCCATTCACCGGGCACAAATCCAGACTCCGAGCTGCTAATGATAATTGCTTAAACAATGCATTGATTTCGACAAAATTTCGCAAGGAGATAGATTGCATTCTAAGGAAGGCTACATTTTGTCTCAAAAAGTCCTTTGGGATGCGTGTAAAACCACGACCGTCAGCTAGTTCCACTTGTAAATGAGTACATCTCTGCCTAACCCATGGGGAATACAAGCGTGATGGTATGCTATGGTATAGCGGGCTATTTTCCATAATATCACGACAAAGCGCGTATTTTGGGTGTGGAAAAAATGGACTTGTTTTTGTTTGTTAAATTTTCTACGATTTTATCAGTTTAATAACTGTGAACATTATTTTGATATTAAATCCTTAGTCCAGTGGACTGTTATGAGTATATTTATTTACTATGCCAATTAGTGTAACTGCATAATTATTTAAATAAATGATATATTTGTTAGATAAATCCTTGAGTCCCTGATATTGAAACAACAAAGCCTTTGTTAATAACAAAGTACTTACCAGTGACACATGACTAAGATTAATTAAGAACAAAGAAACAATTTAAAGGGCTAGCTAATTAATCCTTAATCTTTAATATGTTTATCTTTATCTATACTAGAGGCAACATTTGTATGTTTGTGACGTTGTAGGGGGTAATCTGTGGCTCTACAGAACCAATTTTGAAATGAAACCAATCTTTCACAAAAAGAAAACTACATTATTCCTGAATGACATAGGCTATATATTATCCTGTAAAATGAAAAGAAATGTATAGTCCATGCGGGTGTGTCGTGTCATGGCTGGCTGATCCAGGTTTGAGTATTTGTAAAAGCATTAATAAAGTGATATCATTAATTTTCCATTTTTTGCATTAAGAATGAGACAAAACTGCTTCTATGAAACAATACAAATGATAATGAACACAAAAATATTGAGTACTTTTTGAATAAAAAAATAACATTTGCAAATGTTTGCAGCCATTTGTATATTGTAAGCTTAGGTATTATTCTTAACTGTAGATCTGATTGACATTTTATTTTGTTCATATCTGTGAGTTATAAAACTTTCACATATTGCTAATCTTTTCATACAGAAATTTGTTTACTGAATTGCAGTACAATGTCATGCATAGCGCTGCATTATTAAATTAAAAAAAAAAACCAGTGTCACAATGCTTTCTGGCTTTCCAAATTAATATTTTTAACTTTATTAAAATTCAAAATATTACATTCATTCATTTGAAACAGGAAATGTAAATTTTTATCTCATTCACCATAATTATGTAGGTAATGTTTTGTAACCAAATGTTTGTTGTGATTATGTAAATTATGTGGGTTAATATCAATATATGGTTTCTGTAGCTCATTATATTATCATAATTGAATTGATTGTAAATATCGGTTTGACAGCATTGGTTAACCAGTCAGCTGCTGTACTATGGGTTGCTGCAAGATGGAATAAATATTTGTATAGTCTACGAATTGTTATTTTGGGTGTAGGCATTAGTGTATTTGAGATTTCTGGCTCTAAATGCAATGAGTGCCTGTGATTGCATCTGGGGTCAATAGAATAGATAGATAGATATAGATAGATAGAATATTTTATTTTGTACACCACAAATGCAAAGTACTATTTTATAATATAGAACTTATAATTCATATTACTAGACTTTTGACATGATCAGTAAAAGAAGAATATGTCCATGTTAGAAGAGAATATCCTAGTGAGAGGTTGGAGAGGATATTTAAATTATAATTGGCGTTTATTAGTTTATGGAGGCAACAAGAGTCCCAATATTATGAAATTGAACAAACTCTTGGTTTAAAAGCTAAAACACTTACCCTCATTACTAATAAGTTTGTATAAGCTGTATAATATAGTTCTAGTAATACACTATTTTGTCTCGTTTCAACAACATTTGCAAGAAACAACAGCTACTACAACATTTATTAATATGGCCTTTTATAATTACTTCATATATTTATATTCTTAAGACAATAACAGGTAAGCATTAAATGCATTGTTAGTATGTCAAGGTTTTTCAATCATACTGTAATTAAGTACATACCTGCTTGTAGTTCACTCAATGTTTCAGCCAAAGTGCGGGTCAGGGAGCCCCACTCAGCTAACTGTCCAGTTATCGGGGGCAGTTCCATCTCCTTTCCATCATCACCATCAGGTTTCAGCTTCAACTTCCCACCAGGCAATGTAAACCGCTCACCAGGATTGGCCATCTCTTGTAGAACTTGCAGCAAATATGGTGTCTGTACCAGACATTGCATAACCGAGTTGAAAAAGCATGTATTCCCTAAATTTGTGAGCCCTCTAACTCTTGGTAGATTAAACATGGCTTTGTCCTTCCCTTTTGATAATGGGTCAATTTTAATAATAGTTTCTACGGTTGGTATGTCAGTTTTGGAGTCCTGATTGAAGGGCAGTTCAATTGGAGGGAGTGATTTAGCATTCCCGCCACCAACAGCTTGCTTTTTTAGATATTCTACACATTCATGGAGCTTCTTAGCACTAGAAGCAGTAACTTCGTTATTGCAGTTATAGCAGTATATGTCCCAGGTTGTAGTGTTGGCTGTGAGTGCATGGCAGTCAGAGCGAGGGGTTTTGAAGTGGTTTAGGGCGTGCTTATTGCGTGTCCGACCGCATAGTTGCGTGCCGCAACGCAAACACATCCACAAGGAAAGGTCTTCCTCGTAGTCGGGGTCAGGGACCTCGTTCTTCAAAGACTTCTTACACTCAGAGCATTCCGTATGAAAGCCGCCTGCTTTCAAGGACTTCTTCAGTTGAGTGAGGTCCACGGCTTTAGCTACGTGAGGACATGCGGACTTGACGTTTTCATCGCACGACTCGGTAGATTCATCACCGTTTTCACCAGGATCGCTTTGTCTCTTTTTCTTAACCATTGTCACGTCTCAATGTAACCGCCTGCAATACGTAACAAGATACATGTGGTAAGAATAACCGCACTAACACAAAAAGAATAAAATGTCAAATCTGTGTCGATAGCCATTGCACGCGTGACAACGCACATTCATCGCGTATGGCCCTCAGGAAATGTGCAATCATGCCAAAAGACTATAAATAATATTATCACCTACTTACAGTTACATGCGACGGCGAAAAACTATGTTTAGAACGTCGAGAATAATAAAAAGATTTGGTTTTCCAAAATTTTGTCAGAAAATCGTACCACAGTCAACCATCTTTCTCAACAATGTTACCAATATAACAAAAAAAATAAAAAGAGCCCCCTTTCTATGAACTGTCAGTGACTCATCGTGCAAAATCGACTAAATCGTAGATACTACTGTCAACAGTGTCAATGACTTAGTATACAAAAATCACCCCGGTAATGACGCCATCTAGTGTCTAGTAGCACAATTAAAATTCTGAAACGTCAACATGATCGTCGTGATGGAATCTGCTAATCAAATTGTGAATTTTCATTGATTTTGCTAAATTTACGTCGGAATTTACAAATATTGAAATCAAATTTTATATTTTGTAGTGGGACACTGTGCACCATGTGATATAAACATGCAGTTTGTTTATAATTGCTCAAATAAATAAAGTAGAAGAAGTTGTTGTTGGTGACCAGTTTTAGTGAGTTAAAATTAGTAAAATGTCGCTTCCTGGGAATGGAATCTTCGTGGTCCAGGGCGAGATGGCCATGCTGGTCACCGCCATGCGCCGGAGTACGCGCTGGGGCTCACATTCGTTCCCAAACGAAGAGTATGATGTTCTGATGCGCACCTTCCAAGACCTCAAGACAATCTTGAACCAGGTGGATGATTTGCGACTTTTGGACCCTGCCACATACCTAAGCCCTTTCTTAGAGGTGATAAGAAGCAAGGAGACAACTGGTCCTGTCACAAGTCTTGCTCTTTCTGCCATACACAAGTTTTTATCTTATGGACTAATAGGTAAGTTTCTTCTTCTCACTCTTTATTGTGCTCAGAAAACACCATCATTATCGTCAGCCCATATTCGTCTGCACTGCTGGACGTAGGCCTCTTTAAGTGAATGCCCCAGAGCCACAGAAAACATTAACAAATATTTTAAAACTGAGTTTTCTTTCGGCAAATCTTTTGGTGATCGTTTTTAAATCTATACATTACACGGTTTGAGTCAAGTGTACAATAAAAACAGCATACTAGACATACATAATATATAAAAGTATGTAACATAGGTAAATATATAAAAACTATATAATAATACATAAATATGACTGAATATGTATTTCTAGGTAATTATGTATAATTATTATGCGATGTAGAGAGAGAATGCTCCTTTATTCACCTCTTGAAAACATGTTGTAAACGTCTAAGTAGTGGTTTTATTCGTGCTGTAACAAATAGAAAAGTAGACCAACAGAGAGAAAGATTTTAACAGAGCTTACTAACTCCAGTGTGTGTCAGCAACTAAACTTTATTTGGTACTGTAGGAGTTTGTAACAAGAAGTTTTCAAGTGCGCGTCCCGGCATGTAGAATATTTAAACAAAAAAGTAAGTAGTGTTTGAAATATGTCTAGAAAATAATTATATATGAATGTCAGAAGACTAAGATTGATTCCTTGAACTAATAAAGAAGTTGTGATTTCCTTAATCCAGTGTTTTTAACGTAGAAGCATTAGATCCCATTAAATTAATCCTGGTGCTTCTACAGTACCTACTTAATTATGTACAGTTGCCAGTAGCTCAAGGTATACATAACTGTCAAATTTCTCCAAATGATTTTAAACCTTAAATTGTGGAAGATAAAGTTCAAAATCAACTGAGAAATTTTGACATTTTGTGGTAACGTGATGTGCTGGGCTCTGTACATAGGAAATCTTGAAAAGTCAAAATTATCAATGTCCCTCGTCAGAAATGTATCTGTACCGTAAAATTTTAAATACCATTTGATTATAATTGGTCTTACGATTTTAACTGTAGGTAGATTATAATCAAAACTGACGAATTGTGAAATGGTATGCGACGGAATGCACCTCGCACACTGATTGGTTGAACGACATGTGCCCTGCACCGCCATTATGTGGTTATCAATTTGTTGATTGAGTAAAGTTATTATGTTTTCAATTTTTTTTTTTTTATTATAAGGAAATATGTAAAAAAGTTAACTATCTAATTTATTACATAAATAAAACAGAATCTAACACCGAGTTCTCTCCTTAAGTATTTTTAGTGTCTCACCTGTCACCCGGTATATCTGTTTAATAAATAATAATAAGTTTTAAATAATTTATTTAAAATAAATTAGTTCCAAGTATTGCAAGTAAATTATGTTATTTAATTAATCATTGTTCCTACAGACTAAATCCCAATGCAACATTATAAATTAAGAGATTATGAATTATATACCTTTTGTTTGTACACAATAGATAATTATATCTTTCATATATTTTCTTAGTATTAGTTTTCTATGAAATTCTTGCTATATTAATTTTATAATTCACATTACAATAGTGTAATAAAGCCCTATAATGTTATAACTTGTATATACATAGTTAAAAAACTTGTTAATTTAGCAGTTTTCATCCTTATAATCAGGAAAATAAAGTTGAAAACAGCAACATACTTTACCATTCCTATGTTTCAGTATTTTAAACTACTTACTTTGTCTTATCACATACCTACTTAGCATGATGTCGTAAAAAATATTTCATTGTGATTTTGGTCCATATGTACTTAATACAAAGAAGACAAATCAATGACATAATATTTTGTTCACACTGATTTCTAACACGCTAATAATAGACTGTATTTAGGATTGTAGAATGATTTTATTCAATCATAATTCAGATTATTTAGAACATAAAATATATACATAACATACCATCGCGCCTGTATTCCCCGAAGGGTTAGACAGAGGTGTACTAATGTACAAGCACATTTCGCCGCTATGTTTAGGTCCCATGTAATAAGGGGCAAGCCTATTGCCATTGATCGGGCACAAATCTAGACTCTGAGCTCTGTTACTGAGAATTTTATAGAAAAACCCAATAACACTTTACTCGACCTGGGGATCGAACCCAGGACCTCTAGCGTAGCAGTCGCGCTTAGCACCACTAGACTAATAAGGCTAATTGGAGTTTTAATATGGGGCCAGTTGCTGGCAAATAGGCTCGTGATGTGATTATACATATATTATTTTATTTTATTTGGAAAACAAACAGTATTAATAACTTAAAATAGGAAACAGGTTTTAAAACTAATTACCAATTACATGTTTTCGCATATGAATACAGAAAATATTGCTTGTTTGTTTGTGATCTGACAATAATAAAATTGCAAAAAGTAATAACTAACATAATCTTAAATAATCCTATCTTCTTCTTATCTTAAACTAATTAATATAATAATACATATAACACTACCTTTCCGCCCACGGCTTCGCCCGCGTGGTTTCTCGACTTTTCTGTACTATAATATATATGTATTATCCATATAAACCTTCCTCTTGAATCACTCTATCCATTGGTGAAAACAGCATGAAAATCGGTGCAGTCGTTTTTGAGCTTATCGCGAGCAGACACAGACGCGGCGGAGGACTTTGTTTTATAATATGTAGTGATGTAATAGGTCGCAAGCCAGCCTAGCCAAGCCTAGCCAAGCATATGAAACAGGTCGCGAGCCTATTGGACCTAAAATCATCTTGGTGAACAGTGGGTGTACTGTCTAAACCATTGGGAAACCAGCTGTAATATTATTTTGCTTTTTGCCATAGATCCAACTCACCCCAGCGTGCCAGCGACGGTGGAGGACATTGCCGACGCAGTCACGCATGCCAGGTTCGTTGGCACCGACCACTCTTCAGATGGAGTAGTTCTCATGAAGATATTACAAGTAAGTTGACGGCACATTAGTGTCAAAGTTATTCTGCCCTATGGGTTGTGGGTTCCCCTCAAGGAGTAAATATTAAAAATGTTGTGTTTATAAATGCACCAACCATACAAGACGAAATTGTGATATGTTCGGCTAGGCCGGCTTCTAACGCTTTCATTCATACTTTTAATTATTATTATTAGTGATCGGAAATTCAGATGCAGATATCCTACTTTGAATCTATGCGTGTCGCTAGTCCCAGTTGGGTTCCATTTATTAAATGCACTTCTTGTATGCCAAGAAATGATCAGTCACTAAGAAAATATGCACATAATTGAATAAAAAACATTCGATTGCGATTCGATCTAACAAAAATTTAATGAAATCTTAAAATATGATCATGAATTAACTTGAAATACCCTTCGTATGTGGAATATTCCACTCAAAATACAATAACAACATTGTTTACTGCGATTGTGTCACCAATCTGCTCAGGAGACCTACCTAATTCAAAAACATGCATTTCCAATCCTATCTTTATATTCAGGATTAAGTTGGTAATTCATGTATGAGAAGGGAAAATTGCATGATAAAACTCCTTACAGGAAAAACCTAACAAAAATAAATTTAAATAAGTTCAGACTCAGGTTGAGGTTTTTTTCAAGTTAGTATAGCTTTTATTTATTTAAAAATCAGGCACTTTAGGCAATTTTCCTCCATAACTTTTCAAAAAGATTGATTACGATTGAAACTCCCGATAGAAATGTTAGAGGGAGAGATCGTCTCGTCTAGGTTTTTAGCAAATTGTACGTCTATAATACATTCTAGGATTACAGCAGTAGTTATAGCCATTCAAACTATAAATACCGTTAGATTTTAATCTATCTCGCTAAATTGTAAACTGTCGATAGATTGGGAACTCAACTTACTGCTTACAATTTAACGCATTATTTTTCGTCCCTTCGTACCTATGCCATTTCACAATTTGACGGTTTCGCTTCGATAGTTTACGATCTATCGAAAATTAATGCGTTATATTGTAAGCAATACATTGGGGTTCACAGTCTATCGAAACTTTACAATCTCGCAAGATTATGATCTAACGATGTTTACAATTTTACGGTGACATATTCACCGTAAAATTTAAAACATGTTGTTTATTAGTAACAACAAGTAAAATAAAGTCGCTCGCTGTTTGTACGCTTAGATATTTTAAACTATGCAACGGATTTTAATGCAGTTTTCAGCAATATATAGAGTTATTCAAGAGAAAGGTTTATATTAATATACATGCATAATATAGTAGAAAAAAGCCAAGAAATTACGCGGGCGAAGCCGTGGGTGAAAAGCTAGTTTTTAATGAAGAAATCAGCAGTCAAATAACCTATTACGAACGGATTATTATATAAACTGCCTCATTAGTTTGATAAAGACTGCCTCATTAGTCTAGTGGTCCTAAGTGCGACTGCTACGCTAGAGGTCCTGGGTCGATCCCCAGGTCGAGCAAACTGTTATTGGGTTTTTCTATGAAATTCTCAGTAGCAGCTCGGAGTCTGGATTTGTGCCCGGTTAATGGCAATAGGCTCGCCCCCTATTACATGGGACCTAAACATACCGGCGAACTGTGGGTGTACATTAGTACACCTCTGCCTAACCCTTCGGGGAATACAGGCGTGATGTTATGTTATGTTATTATATAAACTTTGTAATAATACACAGGGCTGCATTTAATGGCATCTATGTAGATTTGCGTATAAATGCATCCTGCATATCCAATGTAGTCTATCTGTCACCGTTCTTTTGACTGACGTTTCGCAACATGTATGTGTAGTTTGTGCTTACATAACATCTTGTACGGCCACTGGATAAATACATATTTTATCATCTGCTTTTGTTACCTCATCTGTTATTGTCAATTTCATAGTGGACTATTTTTTGCTTGCGGATTTGCCTGTGGATGAAGAAGCTCAATTTTTTTTAAGTTTAGAAAATCCTTATGAATCTTCTGTCACCTTGGGAGATGGGAGGGTATGTAGGACTCGTACCGACTAAAATCGAACTTGCATTCCCTTGTGATGTTTTAAATAAAAATATTTTCTTTTTTTCTTTCCTTGCCCTAGTAGTCTTTGCCATGGGACTCGTGACATTTAACATGACCGTGACAGTTTGTTGTCCAGCGTTCTCTGAACCATTTCAGAGATAAATGTAGAAGCTGAATTAAAATTAAACTGAACTGGTTTTGGTTTACACTATTTATACCAATTATAAATGCCTCATCAGTCTAGTGGTTCTGAGCGCGACGCTACGCGAAGCTACGCTAGAGGACTTACATTCCCAGGTCCAAATTCTCCGTGGCAGCTCGGATTTTGGATTTGCGCCTGGTGAATTGCATAAAACTTAACATAACGGCGAACTGTAGATGTATTTGTACACCTGTGTGGAATACGGGCGTGGTAGTATGTATGTATGATTTCGTGTATTTTCACAAATAAATAAATAGAATTTGTGGTTGCTGATTGAGTCTTCTTAAAAATCTTGTTCTTTTAATTCAATTCAATTCTTTATTGCGTTCCATAATGTAGGTATACAGGTGGTCAAATTATCTATTGGAACAATTACCATTATTGTTCCAATACAGGGTCCATGACCCTGTCGGGCACAGCAGCTTAGGTAGGAGAGAGAAAGGAACTGTTAATAATGTATATAATTAAGAATTGTTTTATTTTAATTTTCCCATAGTATAATCAAAGTATAAATATAGTATAATATCGTGTTTCGTCGTATTGTATTATATGTATTGATTTTATTTTATTTTTTATACTATTCATATATTTAAGTCGTTGTATTATTTTTCTAAATTAAATTTAAGTTACAACGGATCAATGAAACCTTTGATAGCCATGGTCATTCGTTTGTTATTGTTATTTTAAATAATCTGTTGACTCCCAAGTCTAGGATGCACTAATTGATGATGTAGTTCTTATCAGTTCACTTGTTCCAGGTCCTTCGCACCTTGATGCTGAGCCCCGAAGGCGCAATGTTGACAGACGAGAGTGTCTGCGAAATTATGCTCAGCTGTTTCCGCATATGTTTTGAAACAAGACTCACAGGTACGGGCAGTGTGTACTGTAATGCTACCTCTGTTTTGACTATTACTTTGTGACGGAAAACAGTCTTTTCTTCTTACGGATTAAAAAAAAAATTAAACTGCAGTATTTAATGAAATTCGGAATTGAAGCGGCGGTAGCCTAATGGCTAGGGCAACGGATTTGCTATCATGAAATTGCTGGTTGGAAACCCACCCATTCAACTACTGACGTGAACCCACTTGTAATACAAGCATTTAGCTTAGTACGAGCGAGGGGTTAACAAGAATAAGTAATGCAAATAACGTTTTTTTTTAATTAAAAACGTCACGTGACTGAAATTTGAAATGCGCTATCCTATAGAAAAACATTTATTAAAATAGGACAACTGTAATCAATGTGTCAATCTAAAATTTAATTTGAATCAAAACTTTATCATAAGTAACAGATTTAGATCTTTCGTGGAAAATAGTTATGCTCTTATGTACCTCTGGTGGTCCGCGGACCAGTGGTTGGGAACCACTGTTATAAATAAAAACTTGTTATTAAATTATTATTTTTTCTAACCGATGATGTCCAACAGCTGGGTACGATTAGGCTATAGTCCACCACGCTAGCCTACTAAAAAGGCCAAAGGCAAACTTTAATTGTTGGTATGTGAATACCAACAATTAATCAAAGTTTGCCTTACTTAGGGAAACTTTTTCGTCCATAAAAGCCTCCAAATCCAATTATCCTTATTAATGAAAAATCGATAATATCAAAAACTCGAATGAGAAGGAGATATTAATGCCCTTAAAATACCAAGTTTTAGAGAGAGAAAATGCATGCAATTTCCAATCGATCGAACTTTCCCGAACCCCCTTTAGAGCGAGGCGCTACCCATTCTAGAAAAGCGTCCTATAACCGTCCCTCGGTAACTATGGATGATCATATGGCGATCTCTATCTATCAACAATCTACTGGGAGAGTTACTGCTCATAAATCAATATTGTAGGCTAAGTACAAATTAATAACACTAAGTTCATTCGCTGGGGTTGTTCCAGACGGTCAATGAACTAACATTCGCGGTGGGGGCGCGGCAGGTTTACGTACTGTAGTGTATTGAGAGCTTTCGGCTTAAACTCTCACTCAGTAAAGTTATTCCTAATAGAATAATTAAAAAAAAAGTTATTTTATTTGCGTGTGATTGGATATTTCTTTATTCCAAGTGTTGGAAATAAGGTGAGTTGTGCTGAGCGCTCATTTATTTTAGTATTTCTGGGTTCCATTAAAATAACAACTATTATGTAAGTATTGATTCAAACTAAGTACGTCTTCGTTGTGATATAAAATCTAAGGTTGAGAATAGAGCTTTTTAACCTTTTGAACGCCAGAGTATAAACGTATCGCCGTACCCCTGACGCCAGGCCACTTTTTCTGTCAAATTACACAAGGTAATATAAAGGTAATATAAACACACTAAAGTAATGATTAAATTGTTTATTTCATAATATGGTGCGACGTATATTTTGTCATATATTTGTGACGTTGGCGTTCAGGGTAAGATTTCGTTTGTCACTTATATGTGACAATGGCGTTCAAAAGGTTAAATTTGTTAGAGGTTTTTCTTTAGGCTTTATTTATTTTATATTAGTTACAAAGTATTTTATAAAAACTAGCATAGTGTCCCACAAAATGGTACAAACTGTTTATTTGTGGAATGGAAAAGATAATGTAAGTATTTGTTCTGAAGTGGACCTTCATTGGCTGCTATTGATGACGCATTTAATAATTATTGTGCTTTTATTATATACTAGCTTTTGCCCGCGACTTCGTCCACGGCGAATAGATTTTTCCCAAACCAGTGGTAATTTCCCAAAATATCGTTATAAATTAAAGCCTATATGTTATTCTGATGTATAAACAATAATACTGTAAAGTTTTATCAAAATCCGCTCAGTAGTTTTTGCGTGAAAGAGAAACAAACATCCATCCATCCATCCATCCATCCTCACGAACTTTCACATTTATAATATTATAATATAATATAATATAATTTTAGTAGGATAGGATGGTAGGATATTAGTAGGATGTCCGAGTCCCTAGATTCACACAGCAGGCTTTCGTTAAATATATAGCGTTTTAAATACCTACCCAATTTTAAGATTTACTTGTTAAATATTTCTACCATTTCGTAGATGCAAAGCGAATTATAAATAGCGTAGCGAAGTGACACGTACAATCTGATCCATTGTTAGTCGGTCGACTATGGTTTCTTTGTATTTTCCATCTCCTTGCTGATTTTAAAGTGCATTTTTTTTAATTCATTTAGCTGGGTTTTTGGGAAAGATTTTAATAGGCTGTCCCACTGCTGGGCATGGGTCTCTCAGAGTGAGAGGGGTTAGGCCATAGTCCACCACACTAGCCTTCTGCGGGTTGGCAGACTTCACACGTCGTCGAGAAAATCTCTCATGCATGCAGGTTTCCTCACTATCTTTTCCTTTACCGTTTTAAGCGAGTGATCATTATTAATAGGTGCACACATGATTTTGAAAAGTCATAGCATAGAATAGTCAATCGTAAGCAAGATATTGTGCCTCTGAGCATTAAAAAATAAAATAATTACTTGAAAATGAATATTTACAGAATTAACTATATTTATCATTTATCAAGAAAAGACACACCCAAATATAAAAAGTAGATTTTCCGCTAGTTAAAAAATTCACTACATGACCTACCAAGTAATATTTTGGCAACAGAGGTGTTGGAGAGGTTGGTACAGTCAGCGTGAAATATTACAACACACCAACTTTTCTAAATGATCTGAACCTTATCTCAACGACTTAAAGGATCATTTAGAATGAACACGGTACATGAAAGCTGCCATTCGAACATGTATTTATTTTTTTATCCCATTGTGATAAAGTAAAATTTTCCTTGTTTATATATGATGCTGTTTGTGACGCAGGCATTTCAACCAATCACATGAAGTTGTCCCGGTTTACGAGAAGTCTTGCCTCTTGCGCAGATTTATGCGCATCTATTAATATATTTTATATAGATAATCCGATCCTGACTCCAAAGGCGTCAGATCCACTATAGGAGTCAGTCGGGACGGTCTTGAAATCACGAACATACCATCACGCCTGTATTCCCCGAAGGCTTAGGCAGAGGTGTACTAATGCACACCCACATTTCGCCGAATTTCACAGAAAAACCCAATATCATTTTTCTCGACCTGGGGATCGAACCCAAGACCTCTAGCATAGCAGTCGCGCTTAAGACCACTAGACTAATAAGGCAGGAAACCACGAAGCCTTTTAGATTTTTAAAAAAGATTTTTTACAGAGTTGCTTCGTCGGAACGCGGAACAATGTCTTCGGGATATGACGCAGTTGATCTTCATGCGGTTACCGCAGTTCCCGCCAGAAGATACCGCTTCCGCCAGTTTTTCTACCGTCGGCCTGTCCCTGAAGAAAAGAGAAAAAACTAGCAAAAAGAAGAGTTTGACTAGTGTTAACAGTAAGTACCTACTTTATTTATTTTACTAACCCCCGACGCAAAAACGACGGGCTGTTTTAAGTTTGACATGTCTGTGTGTGTGTTTCTGTGGCATCGTAGCTCCCGAACGGATGAACCGATTTTGATTTAGTTTTTTTTGAAAGGTGAATTAGTCAGTAGTGTTCTTAGCTATGTTTGATGAAAATCGGTCGAGATATAATGCAATTGTCGGGTTTTTTTTCATTTTTAATTTATGTACTGCAAGCGAACTGCCGCCGGTATCCAAAAGCTGCGCGGTAGATTTTGACGCTTTTGTCGGTTACATAGATTCTGGGTTAGATACCCTTTTTTATAGTACGGAATATGTATCGTCCGTCGCTTGGGGTGGCGACAGGATATGGTTTAATTAAAATAGAACATTTGGCTGCTTTTCATTTTTTTTTGTTAATCACTGATAGGCTTACGCTTGACCACAACTTGCCTGATGTTAAGCATTGAAGTGGTCTACGATGGAGCGCGCTTGCCTAGAAGATACCTATTCACTCTCGTCTTGAAGACACCCAAATTGTAGGTCTCAGGGAACAAAGATTCTTTGAGGCAAGGAGAGTTTTCGATGGGTTAAGATTCATCACCCATCCACAGGCTGACTGCGATACGCGCACCTTAACCTTGCAGATCTGTTGATCAGCGCACTTATAACTTTGCCACAAGTTTCTCCTAATTAATACTCAATATCTTGATGCACTCTTAAGAGTGCAATAAGATAGTGCAATCTTGTCAGATGTTACAATATTACAAAACTTCACATAATCTTGTTAGATGTTACAATATCAATTAATTATTAAATATATTTTTAGTATTTTATGCAGAAATCAGGCTTCGCCCTTTGAAATTAGCTAGGTAGGTGTACGTAAGAATTAAAATAGCTAAGTACGTCATATTCAGGTGATAACAACAAGGCCTTAACCCACTTAAGTACATAACTACTCGAAGATAAAATGCTGCTTGCAAATTGAATATAAAATCATGTAAATTATTACAACATTGAGACATAAAAAGAATCACTTGAAAACAAGATAATAAATAATATAGCTGTGATATGTTCTGGAAATGTTTTTATTATAAGGTAAATTCGATTTTTATCGTCTTACTTTTACGTTTTACTGTCCAAAAGGTTAAGCAAAAGTGTGGAACAACTAGAACTCCATGATTCGCCGCCATAATAACAACAATCGAGCCTATTTGTACAAACCGGGCACTATATGTGACTTAAGAACTTCCCAATAAAAATACTGCTCTGCCTGGGAATCGGATTTGAGTTATGTGACAAGATTAATAAAAATTGATTATAAGCACTCGAAAAATACTAAAGATACATTTGAGCAGCTAAACTTATGCCGGAATAGTTAAAGCTAAAGCGTCAGCTATGGGCGCGAAATCAAACTTTTTCTTGGTATTCGCAAATTCACAACACACATTCTAGGTTACATTGCAGTAGGTAGAGAGGTAGTAGTAGATTTATTTATTAATTGTATTTTTTCGCCGAATCTAAAATGTTCGAAGATAGTGATTTTTAAACCAAAGTTAAAGTCAATCGTGAATAAGTTATTAATGAATTTCTACTGCCATGTACCTACCTAGGAAGGATGTGTTTAGTCGAATAATATGCGAAAAAATAAGGAAAATTTCAATTTCGCATCAGGTTGACGCTTTTTCCTTATTAATTACGGTTTACTTATGTATTCTGCAGAGGAGGCGCCGGTACTTGTGGGTAGCCAACAGCCTCTCCGATTCAAAAATAATGTGTTGGGTATGTCTTGATAACCATACCCCACGCACCTCGCGGCGCGTGTGTCATCTAAGCGACAAACACCCTTTTTGCTCTAAACTCATTTCGGTCAGCACTTGTACTTCGGCGTGTAACGAAACCATAGCGCGATTCAGGATGACGGTACAACGCCATCTATCGAGGCAGCTGGTAAACTTTTTGTTTAGGTTGTGATTTTTTTTTGTTGTTTAAACTATATTGTCATCACGCCTGTTATGATATGGGCATGGCAGTAATATATATTTTTATAAGAAGGATAAATATAAAAAAAATGGACATATCCATATAATTTTATTTAATATTTTTATGTGCTATGAAGAATTCTCTTGCAAAATGTGTGTTAAAAAGTTAAAAACTATACCTCGATCAAGATTTTCCATTATACATTACATACCATCACGCTTATATTCCCTGAAGGATTAGGCAGAACTGTACTAATGCACACCTACAGTTCCCCGATATGTTTAGGTCCCATGTAACCCTATTGCCATTAAACGGGCACAAATCCAAACTCCCGAGTTGCTACTGATACTTCATAGAAAAACTATTTGCCCTGGAAATTGAAACGAGGACCTCTAGCGAAGCAGCTGCTCTTATGAGCACTAGACTTTATATAAAAGAAAAAATAGTTTTTATCAAGATTGTTAAGTGTATATTGTTGATTGTTGACTGCCTCGTTGGTCTAGTGGTCCCAATCGCGACTGCTACGCTAGAGGTCTTGGGTTCGATCCCCAGGTCGAGCAAAGTGTTATTGAGTTTTTCTATGAAATTCTCAGTAGCAGCTCGGAGTCTGGATTGGTGCCCGGTGAATGGCAATAGGCTCGCCCCCTATTACATGGGACCCAAACATACCGGCGAACTGTGGGTGTCCATTAAGTACACCTCTGCCTAACCCTTCGGGGAATACAGGCGTGATGGTATGTGATGTTTTTTGTTAATTGTATATTTATTTGAAATGTTTCATTGTTTCAGGTAGTAATTCTTTGGAAAGAAAATCATCAATAAGTGAACAGCCGAGCACAATCCCAACAGAGCTTGAATCTGAAGGCGATGCCAGCAAAACTGATATTAGACATAAGTAAATAACTTTTTTTATTTTATAGACTCTATATCTGCAGGTTTATGTTTCTTATTTTTAATTATTTTTCTAATAGTTGTGCCCTGCGTTTTTCCCCGCTTTGCCCTGCTCTTAAGGATCGTAGCGTGATGCTACATAAATTATAACTTTCTTTATGTATGTGGCTATTATATTCAAACATTTTTTTCAAATCCGACTGGTAGTTCCAGAGTTTAGCGCGTTCAAAGATAGAAACAAACTCTTCAGCTTAATTATATCTGTTAAGGTGATATGGTCGGGGTTTGCTTGTATTGTGGTTTGAAATAAATCGACGTGTGGTATCCGCAATGCTCTATGGGACACTAACATTTAAGCTATGGAATCAGGGACGTGTATGATGTAAATATTAGAAATATAAGTACATGGCAATACCTATAGGTGACACAGATTTCAGGCAAACAATATCGTTACACGTAGAAGGGCTGCGATAATCTAGTGATATGACCGTTGAACTTGACTTTCTTTCTTTCCTATAGCCATTCACCGGCCATTTCAAAGAAAAACCCAATATGATTTTGCTCGATCTAAAATCGAACCTGCTGTCGCGCTTAGGACCTTAATTAATGATTAATGAAACAGTTCAGTTAAATCAATGTTAAATGTCAATGTTAAAATTTTATTAAGTTAATTAATACGGATAATCGACTGCCTCGTTAGTCTAGTGGTCCCAATCGCGACTGCTACGCTAGAGATCTTGGGTTCGATCCCCAGGTCGAGCAAAATGTTATTGGGGTTTTCTATGAAATTCTCAGTAGCAGCTCGGAGTCTGGATTTGTGCCCGGTGAATGGCAATAGGCTCGCCCCCTATTACATGGGACCTAAACATACCGACGAACTGTGGGTGTACATTAAGTACACCTCTGCCTAACTCTTCGGGGAATACAGGCGTGATGGTATGTTATGTAATACGGATAATTTAGTAATTTTTTGCATTTTTCCTTCCTCAGTCAAGACAAACACCTTATAAATGAAGCAGAAATTACTATTGAGCCTGTGGAATCACTTAAGAGTCCGATCAAGAAGCATGGCCGCCATTCTTCAATGGACCTGGCCGCCAATGGCAACACGTCCATCACACAGCTGCTGGAGAAATGTGTCAGTGCCGACAGCGCTGATGAGAAGGTGGAACCGAGCCAGGAGAAGACTGAGGAAGTTCAGGATGCGGAGACAGAAGGTGCGTGTTTTTTTTTTTTAAAAAAAAAAAAGCAGTAATATTAGATATAATTATAAATTTGAATTTACGTCTTTGAGGTGACGTCAGTGAAGGCAAGTTTCGACCTGGCGGATGGAACTCGCGATGGCTTAGTTGGTCATAGCGTCTAATAAGAAGACGCAGGTTCTGAATCCAGCCCGCCGTCGAACTTTTCCTTCACTAAACATACCAACACGCCTGCATTCCCCGAAGGGTTAGGCAGAGGTGTACTAATGTACACCCACATTTCGCCGGTATTTTTAGATCCCATGTAATAGGGGGCGAGCCTATTGCCATTAACCGGGCACAAATCCAGACTCCGAGCTGCTACTGGGAATTTCATACAAAAACCCAATAACACTTTGCTCGACCTCTTTCCTTCCTCCCAATAACATCTTTCCTTCAATAAAATAACCTTAAATTAAATTAAAGTAAGAAATTTTTCGTGCACAGACGTCGTAGCCCCAGAAACAGATGTCATTGAGCCAGACGGCATTGATCCCATCGAGCCTACCCCGGAGGTGCTCGTCGAAGACAGTGGCGACAAGCCGGCGGAATACGTGAACCACCGCGGCATCAGGTTCACTCCTCAGGAGGATGGCAACTTGCAGCCGTACGGGCTGGCCTGCGTCAGGGAGCTGTTCAGGTCAGTCATCATCATCGATAGTTGACAGAAGCTAGAATTTATCCCTACTTAATATTATAAATGCGAAAGTAACTCTGTCTGTCTGTCTGTCCGATTTTGATGAAATTGGATACTGGGATAGACTTAAGCTTGAGAAAGGACATAGGGGACATAAGTGTGTGGGGATGAAATAGGGGATGAAAGTCCGTTTGGATTTTGACGAAATTTGGTACAAAAATAGAATAGACCTTGGGAAAGGATATGTTTCGGTAAATAATAAAGTTGGGCAAATTTTGTGGTCTACCCGAGCAAAGAAGCGGACAGAAAGATATGAAAGGATAATTTGCAATTTCCCGCCAGAATTGGAAAAAAACTAAACAGTCAAAATCGTGTTGTCCACGCGGGCGAAGCTGCGGGCGGAAAGCTAGTTATAAATATTCACGACTATGTAATGGGGGCCAAAAGTGAGTATTAAATGTGACCCAAAAATAATAGACATGATTTATGGGTCGTATTTTCTTGAAAATCGTTATTGTAGCAGATATTAGCGTTAATAGAAGTTTCTGCCAAAATTTTAAATTTTGGTCTCCGTCAGGGAGCTGTTCGCGTCAGTGATTATCATCGATAGTTGATAAAAGATATCATCTATCTATCATCAACCCATTATATTGTTCCATTGCTGGTCTGCTCAAACTGTGAGGGATTAGGCTATAGTTCATCACGCTGGCCTAATGTGGGTAGGCAGACTTCACTGTAGATTTAAAAATCACAATCTTATTTATTAAAATCCAGTAAATTTTATTACTTTTCGGTTCCCTGTTTTAATTATATTTTTTCAAAAAAATATACCTATAACCATGTTACTGTAAAGACAAATCAATTGACCTCTAATTTCTCAAAATCTGATCATCAGTTTTTGAGCCACAAAAAATAATTTCTTTAAAAATGTCTTTATGCTGCATTAGACGGGAACGGGAGCATTTCTATGCAGTGTCAGAGGTGTGGTAGTTTCAACATCAGTTTTTCCACAGGTTCCTAATCTCCCTCTGCAACCCCCTCGACAGTCAGAACACCTCCGGCATGGTGCACTTGGGGCTGTCTCTGGTGGGGACAGCTCTCGAGGTGTCCGCTGACCAGCTGGCCAAGTACCTATCCCTACTGTACCTAGTGAAGGACCCGCTATGCAGAAACCTGTTAAGTGTAAGTATTCTTGTTACAAATATTCTAGACTGTGTAATGGGGGCGAGAAGTGACTATTACATGGGAATTTTCACACCTATGACAAATTACAGATAAATGTGATTGGATGCAGTACAAAATGCCTTTTCTTTTTGTAAAATGTTATTTGTTTTTTTTTTATTTAATAAGTGCGTCAATAATTGATATTTCAGAATCGATGTGCTAAATGAACAGTATAGATATCAGGCGGGCATCCCTCGCAGGATGTAACTGTGTTTGCTAAGTCAGCCGCGTCCTATGAGGGGTGACGACCTGAATATCTGCCCGCACACACTGATCAACATCACAACAACAGTACTGCTGATCACTACTGTTGATCCGACCCAGTGCAGAAGAATATTTACATTCTATGATTATTAAAACTACATTTTATAGATTTTTATCGCATTATCATCATCATATCAGCCTAATGAGGTCCACTGCTGAATGGAGGCCTCCCCCATAGACTTCCAAATCGACCGGTTAAATGCCGCCTGCATCCAACGACTCCCAGCAACCTTTACCAGGTCGTCTGTCCATTTTGTCGCATTATATTGATTTTAATTCCCAATAATGTTGCGTATCCTTAACAGCATCCATTGTTCCATGGTCACATGTTTTGTGTTGGACGTCTTAGTGTTAAAACTACTTCCATTTTGTTATGTATTAGCCGATCCAGTCATGCAGAATGAACAATTGATGTCAGGCGGGCATCCCTCACAGGATGTAACTGTGATTGCTAAGTCAGCCACGTCCTGTGAGGGATGACGACCTGAACATTTACGTACATCATCATCACAGCGCTGGAAATAGAAAAATGATGGAACTCCCGCAATTTTTGTCCTTTTCATTATCAGTGACGTCATATTTTCAATATTGGGTTCTATAAACATATATGTCTTATATGTTTTAAATAGCTAAACGGTCAAACTATTAGTAACATGAGGTGCTGCATTTCCATTACGAAATGAAACATTAACGATGTTTTTTTTTTGCACAGTTGCTGAGCACGGAAAGGATATCAATATTCGCGCTCGACCTACAAGTGTCCTTCTTGCTATTCGAAGCTCTCCGAACACATCTAAAGTTCCAAATGGAGGCATTCTATAAAAAAATCATAGAAATAATATCGTCAGACACAACGAAAGCCATTTACGAGCTAAAAGAAATCCATCACTTGGCTCTCGAAAGTCTTGCTCAGATGTTCAGGATACCTGGGCTTTGTGCGGAAATATATCTTAACTACGATTGTGATATTTACTGCATGGATGTTTTTGAGGAGCTAACTAAATTGCTGTCCAAAAATGTGGTTTCATCAACAGCCTACAACATCCATTCTCTGTCTCTAGAGGCTCTGATGACTATTGTAGAAGCAATAGAAATGGGCTGCAATCAAAATAAAGAAGTTAAAACGGAGATAGAAATACCGAATGGAGATGAAGAAAGAGAGAGGGATGGAAGAGGCGGACATGTGTCGTTAGAACTGGGGGGGTTGGATGACGTGTCTGTGGTCAGTGACCATGTAACACATGATATTAGTCAGTACTTCGGCGGCGGGAGGACGGGCAGGCATAAGCCGTCATCTGATCTGCCTACAGAAGCAGAGTTGGACAATATCAAAAACATGAAGAAGGTTAGTTTTTACTTTGATTTTTTTTGTTAACCTATACTGTCTCACTGGTGGGCAAAGGTCTCCCCCATAATATTCCAGGCCTCATGTCTGTTGCTTTCTTCAACTGTCATTATTAGAAGCTGTGCCTTAGTGGCGCAGGGTCGAGGTAAGACTGAAATCGTATCGAAATATTCTTATTTAGAATTACTATTCGTTAATAGTTTACTAGCAATAGGCTAAATGAATTATTATTTTGTATGGTCTCCTGAAAAAGTTAAAAGGAGCCTGGAAATTCTAGTGACTAACACACTCACTGATTTATAGATCAACATCCTAACCCACTTCCAAATGACTTAGGCATATTTGGCATCAAGGTAGAATATTAGGCGTATACAAAGGAAAAAATCTGAAATCTGAAAATTATTGAGTATCTTTCCAACATATTTTATTTTTATTTTAGAATTTTGCATGTTCTTGTAATTACAATGTGAGAATTTTCTACACAGAACTTGGCACACATATAGACCTCAATTCTTTTGTCGGCGAAGGTGGACAACGTCGCATATTCGTGATATTGAACTTGGCTCTCATTTCACATTTATGTTTTTTAATGGGATGTTATAATTTCTCGCAGTGGGTGACTCAAGGCACGGAGCTGTTCAATCAGAAGCCGGAGCGTGGTATAGAGTTCTTACGGGAACATGGTGTGCTGACAACACCGCCAGACCCTCACGAAATTGCCATGTTCTTGAGAGAAAACCCTGACCTGGATAAGAAAATGATCGGTGAGTTACTAATTGACTAGCTGCTAGCGTAAAAATATATATCGAAATTGGTTCAAGTATAAATGTTTAATTTTAATTAGACCATTAAAATAAGTACTGTTAATAAAATATTTACATGATACAATTTTTTTTTGGGATGCAATATTCTCTAGATGGTTTTGAGAATAATGCAGTTTGAAGTGCAAGAATAGTTCAGCAGTTTAGCAGTTTCGACGTGAAAACGTAATAAACACACAGACAGAATTACTTTCGTATTCGTAATATTATATCGATTAATTTAATTATATTTGATTCTTAGTTCAATAAAAATACGATATTATTTGCTTTGATTAACAACAGTGCGGCCACGTGGAATTGTCATTACAATTGCACTACTCCCAAAAGAGGTGACTTGGCTATTCCTGGTTAGCATATTTATATCTTCATCAGGCGAATATATCTGCAAACGTTCATCTCGGGGCGAAGACGAAACCGGTGGACCATCAGTGCTGGGTGCGTTCGCAGACAGCTTCGACTACGCAGGCCTGAGGATCGACCAGGCCTTGAGACTGTACCTGGAGACATTCCGACTGCCCGGCGAGGCGCCGCTCATTTTCCTTGTTATGGAGCACTTTGCTGAGCGATGGCATGTAAGTAAACACTTCTATTTTGTATAGGATCACGCTCTAAGGCCGTATCGTGATCAAATCTTAATTTCATTAACATCAAAGCCAGGGTTCAAAGTTCACATTCAAATCTCGTCATAGCACGTATTATACTATTTTTAATAAACATCATAAAATTCAAATTTGAAAAAGAAATTCCAGCTGTATAAAATAACTAGCTTTCCGCCCACGGCTTCGCCCGCGTGGACTATACGTTTCTTTTCATTTTATAGCCTATGTTATTCAGGAATAATGTAGCTTTCTATTGGTGAAATAATTTTCAAAATCGGTTCAGTACATCCAGAGATTATCCCTTAACTCATAAAATTTTACCTCTTTATAATATTAGTATAGATGTACAAAGTACAGTTCACTGACACAATTCGCGCGCAGTCAGCAATTCCACGCTCACCCAAATCTTTACTGTTAATATTTAAATTATTATAAAGTTAGTTGACGAACAGCCACCAACCAAGCCGCGTTAACTCTAACCATTTTACCATTCAACCATTACCATTTTTACCAGTTTAATATATCCGTTTTCTATACCATCGTGTTTTATTATTATTTGTTGGAGTTACGCCCAACAAATTGGTCCTTCGAGCCGGAAGAAGAATAGTGAAGAATAAATGAAGAATTACGTTGTTCTTCATTAAAGTTATTTCCATGCTACCAACCGATGGCCCCTGTTGGTAGCATTGGAACATGATTTCGTCGTGCGCTAAAAAAAAAGAAACCTAATTGATTGATCATCCATTCCTCCATAGACAACAAACGGAAAACCATTCGCAAACACCGATGCGGCCTTCCGCCTAGCGTATGCCGTGATCATGCTGAACATGGACCAACACAACCACAACGCTAAGAAACTTAACGTGCCCATGAATGTAGAGGACTTTGTCAAGAACCTGAGGGGCTGCAATGGCTCCGGAGACTTCGATCAGGCGATGTTGGAGGCCGTTTATCATTCTATCAAGTAAGTAGCGGGAGGTTTAGAAGATTTGGAATCAAGCACTTGATAAAAAAATAATATACCATCACGCCTGTATTCCCCGAAGGGTTAAGCAGAGATGTACTAAAGTATACCCACACTTCACTGGTATGTTTAGGTCCCATGTAATAGGGGGCGAGCCTGTTGCCATTAACCGGGCACAAATCCAGATTCCGAGCTGCTACTGAGAATTTCATAGAAAAACCCAATAACACTATGCTCGACCTAGGGATCGAACCCAGGACCTCTAGCGGAGCAGTCGCGCTTGGGACCACTAGATTAATGAGGCAGTCCTTGATATTTATTTTGATATCTAGCATTTCATATTTATTTATAAACGCTGGATTTTTCGGGAGCCTGTAATTTGGTGTTGGTGACTTGTCTATAATTATGACTTTTGTCATTATGCCGATATGCCATTATAACAAGTGGCATTTGATTGCATTGTCACTTAACATCAAAGCTGTCTGATGGTAGGCGGTTACCGTAGTCTATGGACGCTTGCAATAACAGAAGTATCTCGTGCGTTGCCGATCCTAAAAAGGCAAAGTCTACTATTTTATTGTGTCAAAATCGTCATGGAATGACTTAAGAATTGCTGATTTCTGACAGTTTTGTTTGCAAAATCTGTCAATTCTTCTGCATCTGACCATTCGGCTGCAATCAAAATAATAGACTTGGGCCCTAGGTGAGATAGTGGTTAAAAGAAAGCCTAGTTTGTTGTTAAAATTGTGAGAAGTTTTTGGTGACGAGTGTAATTACATACCATCACGCCTGTATTCCCCGAAGGGTACGGCAGAGAGACATTTAGCCGGTATGTTTAGGTCCTATAATAGAGTTGTCAAAATTGTGAGAACTGGTCGGTGACGAGTGTACAGTTTGTTCGAAATAAGTAAGCCGATCGGAAGTTAGCCGTTCCGAACTACCTCGTTGATAAAATCGTTTAATTAAGTCGTTTTAATACATAAATATCGAAACTAGAAAACAAAATATTTAGAAATGTGAAACATAAACGACTCTAATTATCTTTACACCGACTCTTTCTATTAAAATTTACCACTTCTAAACCACTTGCAGACAACTTCCGATCGGCTTACTTATTTCGAACAAACTGTACTTATAGTATTCGCGTGTAGGAACGAGGAGATGGTGATGCCGGCGGAGCGCACGGGCGCGGTGCGCGAGGCGTACCTGTGGCGGGTGCTGCAGCGGCGCGGCGCCGGCGCGGGCGCAGCCTACCGCGCCCCGCCCGCGCCCGCGCACCACCACCACCACACCCGGCTCTTCACGGTCGCCTGCCCGCCCACAGTAACTTACCATTTTATCTGTCTATTTCATCATCTGCACCTAATATAGTTAAATCATGTAACTGCGAGGGCTCTGGTACCCAAAACTCAAGTTAAATCTTACCTTGGGTAAAAGTGTTCGACTATTTGTACTCACATACCTGTATTAGTTGATAGTGTTTGTGTTTTTGTTTTTGGTTCTAGTGTATGTTTTTATATTGAAATGAAAAAAATATTTATTTATCATCAACCCATGAGATAGTTCCACTGCTGGGCACGGGGCACTCACAGTGAAAGGGATAAGGCTATAGTCCACCATGCTAACCCACTCCGGTTTGGCGGTCTGTATATTTAACAGACTTCTCATGAAAGCTGTTAAGGATTTTTTTTTTCATAATTTAAGTCGGCAAATTAGAAGTCGAGGCACCTGATCGTAAGTCTAAGTAGCCCATGGACAACTGCAACACCAGAGAGTTTCAGTCTTATGGATTTATGAATCATCGAAAATGATATAATGCAAAACAGACAATTGAAGATTAACTTAGATGTCAGGCGGGCATCCCTCGCAGGATGTAACTGTGTTTACTAAGTCAGCCGCGTCCTGCGAGGGGTGACGTCATGAATATCTGCCCGCACACACTGATCAGCACCTCAACACTACTGCTGGTCACGCCCCTTGTCAACAAGACTCTAACCTGCGCCTGCTCAACATCAAAGTTTAAATGCACATAATGAGATAAGGAGAAAAATATTTACGTTCTATGCACAGCTTTGGGGTAAACAACCCCTTCAGTCGCCCGAAGTCGATCAGAGATTGATGCGACAGACAATCAGATAACATTACAAGCTTATAACTTTGACATTTTTAGAGATACAGTTTTGAAATATGTACATAAATTACCTAAAAATACTAGAGTCGTGTTTCGTGTATTACTAGCGATCGGATCACAATTATAGTCGAATTTCAACCAATTTACTAAAAACCTTAACAAATTATACATCTAAACCTTCCTCATGAATCACTCAATCTAATTCTGAAGTTTTTGAATTTATTGACAGACAGACAGTCAGGCAGATGTAGTCAAGTTTTTTCTAACAGTGCACTGTTAAAAAAAAATGATATAGTGTGACCGAAACCGCTATACAGCGCCTTAGGTATGTGCGCCATGAGGCGGGGGGGCCAACAATGCTGGCCGCACTACTCAGTCTGCCGTCAACGGTCACGGCGACGGCTAGTGTCATTTGTACCGGACCGTCTATGTCAGACGCACATGAGATAAATATCCAAAGATGGGTCGTGCGTTATCTCGTGATATTAAGACCGTTATTTTTAAAGTAGCCGAATATTTCAAGAAAAGAAAAGTAGACAAGGAAAGCTTTGAATATAAAAGTGATGCAAATATTGGTTCTGAAGTATCTCACAATTGAAATAAAAATAAATATATAATTTATAATAAAACGTACCCAGTTACTTACACTTACCATTACAGTGACTTCGTATAATAATATTTATACGAAGTTATATCTCTATAGCATTAAAATATCGATATCGTAAGTTCTGTCCGACAATATCGTTCTCATGTGAACTCATGCTCTTTCATTCCCGTTCCCCGCCTCGCCGCGCTTTCCTTAGGCGCGGTACAGCGGTTACGGTCAAACTATAGCGAAGATATTTAGATTCTTGGTATATTTATTATGCAGGTTACAGCACTTTCGGCAGCTTTCGAGCGTTCAGCGCCACCTACAGTTGAAGAGATGGAAAACAACAAGATTTGCGACAGTGGCGCCCTCCTGGCGCTGAACGGGCTGGAGCGCTGCGCCGCGCTGATCGCCAGGCTGCCTCCAGACAGTATCACACTGGACACGCTGCTCCTCACGCTGTGCAAGTTCACAGGACTCCAGGCGCCGCAACATGCCAACTACATAGCTATAGGTAACACATTTTATGGTCACTTTTTTGGTTCCAGAAACCTTTATACACTATGCCACTTAAATTGTCTTAAACGCGAAAGGGCCTCATCATATTTATCATAATAAACAATTTGCATCATAGTACCAACCCTGAAATGGTGAATAAAAAAAATTCAGCACCTTCACAAAAAAGTGTTCTTCGACAAAATGAAATGTAGGATTTTTTATCGCTTTTTTAGGGTTGGTCACACATTAAAAATTATCAATATTAGAATATGTTTTTGGCTGTCAGACGACTAACGTCACGGTGTATACTCTAACTCACTTTTTTGTTTTTAATTAATTCATGAGGAAGGTTATAGACTATTTAACATCACGCTATCACCCTTAGGAGCTGGATAAAGCGAGTACGAGTCTAAATTATTGAAGAGCAATATTAACGAAACTTTTGAATATTTTATCATATATCTTTTTACCTTCGTCTAGGAGTAACACTAGGCCAGTCGAGCAAGGCACAGCTGGCCCTGCGGCGCGCATGCGCTGTGGCCGCCCGACACGCCGACTGCGTGCGAGACTCGTGGCGACATCTGCTGGAGATTGTCAAAACACTCTACATTGGAAGACTGTTGCCAAAGGTATAAATTACGTAGCTATTGTTTTACACTTATATGCAATGGTCGCCCTCAACCTATTTTTGAAAAAAAAACCCGTCAAAGTATTATTTTATGTATTAGGTGTAGATACATATAGGTACAGTGCAGTGATAGCCTAGTAATATGACCATTGGACTGCCAAGTCAAAGGTCTCGAGTTCGAATCCAAGGCACGCACCTCTGAATTTTTGGAATTTATGTGAATATTAATAATTAATTATCACGCGCTGAAATGGTGAAGGAAAACATCGTGAGGAAACCTGTATGTATGTAATTTTCTTGACGGCGTGTGAAGTCTGCCAACACGCAGTAGGCTAGCGTGGTGGACTATAGCCTAATCCCTCTCGTAATGACAGGAGACCTGTGCCCAGCAGTGGGACAATGTTATGGGTTGATGATGATGATGATGATGACATATAGGTGTATATATGTATCTGTTTAGGTTTTTGTATATCTAATATAATTTATTTAAGTCTACAATTTATTCATTTCTCTTTGATTTACGAGTGCACTACTGTATTATTTCTCTCTGCATCACCTCAAGGTTGTCTGGCATAAAATGCCTAATGCCATTAAGACCGCATTTGTACCAATGGTGCATACAGAATAAATAAATAAATAAAAGTAAAACATCATTTACTCAATATAGACTACTATGTAATTCTATAATCATCCCCAAAAATGACCGCCCTTCACTGCTTAAATATTAATTAATTAATTATATTAAATTACTGCCAGACCCTGTTTATTATGCTTTCCATCAAGCAAGACCTGGTATGGTAGAATATGGAATAGAGAACTTTGATTTGAAGACAAGAGTTCCAAATGGTGGGCTAATTAAACCAAAAAAATCCAAACAAAACAAACAACCGCATACCCACACTTATTAACATACCATCACGCATGAATTCCCGGAAGGTTTAGGCAGAGGTGTACTAATATACATCCACATTTCGCCGGTATGTTTAGGTCCCATGTAATAGGGAGCGAGCCTATTGCCATTAACCGGGCACAAATCCAGACTCCGAGCTGCTACTGAAAATTTCATAGAAAACCCAATAACACTGCTCGAGCTGGGGATAGAAACCAGGATCTCTAGTGTAGCAGTCGCGCTTAAGACCACTAGACTAACGAGGCAGTCACACACACACACACACACACATTATGTGCTCCAAAGCTGAATCTTGTGTGACATTCGCAGTGCCTCATAGAAGCGGAGGACTACTTAGCTCCAAACGGCACAGTTTCGCTCATCAGGGAAGCGGCGCGGGGCTCCGAGGCAGGGTTGCTGTCCAGCATCTATTCGTACATCGCGCTCGGGGAGACAGGTACGGAATACTACTACTTTATACTAGGTTTTATCATACTCAATTACTGATATATTTTTTTTGACTGACAGTTTAATACATCTATATATGTATATAAAAATGGATCCCTATTTCCCTTGATCACGCCACAACTTGAGAACAACTTTACAGATTTCATTCATCTTTATTTACACTTTATGAAAGGTTCTTACGGAAAGAAAAATTGCGCAGAAAATTGGAAAATATCAGAAAACTTAACGACTATTATATTTTATTTATTTATTTAAATTCGAATTGAATATTCTTAGCTAATATAGGACAACGTCAACTACAACAATAAGAGGTCAGCGTAAACTGGTTTTGTATAGCTTGATGTGTAGCTGTGCGTACAATGGCGGTCTTATCGCTACTAACGATATTTATCAGACAATATTTGGATGGAAAAGCTAGACAAAATGGTTTAACGCTGTGAATGTTGCTGGGAATTTAGATCAAGAGTAGAAGAACAATCTAAGGCTGGCTAATACTGTCTATCCCCGACAGAATATTACGTCAGCCGCATTCTTTGATCAACACCGCAACAGAAGACTCAACCCACTACCTGCGCCTGCTCAACTCTAAAAGCATTAACATTCATATTGCTTTAGAATTTGGCAGTTGTAAGGGACATACTGTGATTAGAGATGGAGGCAATGATTCAGCGTTTTAATTTTAAGTCACCTTCTCTTTATATTTTAACAATCACGCTTGTATTCCCCGAAGAGTTAAGCAGAGGTGTACTTAATATAGAGTCACAGTTCACCGGTACGTTTAGTTCCCATGTACACGTATTCAAACTCCAAGCTGCTGCTGAGAATGTCATAGAGAAATCCACACTCTTCGACCTGGGAATTGAACCTAAAACCTTAAGCGTAGCAGTCGCGCTTAGACCCACTAGACTAATGAGGCAGTTTAAAGTTCTGAAGGCCTGTATTGGCTACTTTTGGTCAATAAACAACATTGCCAATATAAACTGACCTTTCATCGTACAAAAAGCTTATACAAAGCGAGATCCACTTATACTCAAGGTTTATAGCCTGTTGTCAGCAAAAGTGTTAGCCACACTAGCTATATTATATTATATTATATTTTATTTTATTTTCAACCGACTTCAAAAAGGAGGAGGTTCTCAAGTCGCCTGTATGTTGTTTTTATGTTTGTTATGCGATATCTCCGCCAATTGTGGAGAGATTTTAACGATTGTTTGGTAGGTCATACTTCACAGGTGGTCCCGTTCAAATTTTATCGAAATCAGTTGAGCCGTTTTGAAAATATCAACAAAAAATTAAAAATTGGTTACATCGATGATATTATCGGCTACTCCGAAACATCGCTCTTATTGGAGCAGTGCGTTTAGTTGGCTAACAAGTACAAGTACTATAAAATTATTTTTAACAAAAACGTTAAACCGCCTTCAAAAAATAATGGCGAAAACAAAAGACTCACTCAAATAGAAGTCACCACTTCCCAAACTGTTTTAGACAAAATTATGTTATTATTTTTTGAAGGCGGTTTAACTTTTTCTTTTGTGTGCTCGGATGTCCTTTACAAATAAATTTAGTTTCTTACTTTCTATACTTATCTAGTTTAAACTGACATCTTATTGTATGTAAAGTCTATACAATGCGAGATCAGCGTAAACTGGAATTGTATAAGTTGAGCTGAAGTAGTGTGTACTAACAATGGTAGGTTTTCCTCAGGTATGCGCGCTCCAACGCCTCACGAGAAGATATTGATCGATGCCGCGATGGACTGCGTCGCTAAGTGCAACCTGCCGGGACTTCTCATCACTGAGACTAAGTTCCTACAGCTTGATAGCTTGCAGGTACATTTTCCGAGTTACTTTAAATCTAAACTAATATTATAAAGAGGTAAAGTTTGTGATGTTGTAGGGATTAATCTCTGGATCTACTGAACCGATTATGGAAATTCTTTCTGAGTGACACAGGCTATATATATTACTCCGTAAAATGAAAAGAATCGTATAGGGCACGCGGGCGAAAAGCTTGTATTAGGTATTCATATATTTGAATCACGTCAAGCAATGAAATAGTTCGTCGTTTAAATTTTCATTCCATGCCGTCATGCCAGTATTCCCCGAAGGGTAAGGCAGAGGTGTAATATATGTACACCCACACTTCGCCGGCATGTTTAGGTCCCTTTTATGTAATAGGAGCGAGCCTATTGCCATTCATGGGGAACAAATCTAGACTCCGAACTGGTACTAAGAATTTCATAGAAAATCTCAATTACTTGACCTGCGTAGCAGTCACGCTTAGGACCACTAGACTAAAGAGGCAATCACAGCATATGTTACCTTTTTAAAGTATGAAACGGAAAAGACTGTCATAGAAAGCTTTGTTTAGCGTTCGGCAACATATTTATTTTATCTTGTCTTATAATTTGTTTTGATTGAAATAAAACCTTTTTCGTTTTGCCTAATACGATAAAGGTACAGTCGCCAGCATATCAAGTTATACAAAACTGTCAAATTTCTCCAAATGATTTTAAACCTTACATTGTTGATGATTAAGTTCAAAATAAACTGAGAGAATTTGACATTTGTGGTTACTTCATGTGCTGGCGACCGTACAGCCTTTAGAAAGCAAATCCAAAAAGGTTATGAGAAAAACTAATTTTGTTTATGAGCATGTTACCACTTTTCATGGGAGAAATTGATATGATGGTAGTATTTTCTAGCTAATTTGTTGCATTATAATATTTTCGGTGTATGCGCAGGAGTTGGTGCGAGCTATGGTGACAGTGGGCACGCCGCCTGACTCCGACAGTCTACAGCTGAACCCTCAGCTGGAAGACATCACTATATTCTTCTTGGAACTGCTCGGACAAACACTAATACAGAATAGGTACGTAAAACACTACATGCTACATTTATTTCGGGTGAGTAGAAACACGTGAAGTACGAAGTCGCACCAATAAAGGCTGAGCATGTCTTTCTAGGGCGTCCCCTTCCAGCGGCTTCACTGACACACCATCACGCCTGTATTCCCCGGTTAGGCAGAGGTGTACTAATGTACACCCAAATTTCGCCGGTATGTTTAGGTCCCACGTAATAGGGGGCGAGCCTATTGCCATTAACCGGGCACACATCCAGACTCCGAGCTGCTACTGGAAATTTCATAGAAAAACTCAATAACACTGCTCGACCTGGGAATCGAACCCAGGACCTCTAGCGTAGCAGTCGCTCTTGGGGCCACTAGACTAACGAGGCTCCACTGACATTTTTTATAACTCCCTTTTACTAACCATCTTAGCATACTCCTTTCAAGTCGTATCACTATATCATCTTCTTAACCTTTGTGCGTTGTAGTAAGCATAATCTGCCTATAATGTTTCCACTGCTGGAACACAGGTCTCAGTGAGAGGGAGTGGGTCGTAATCCACCATACATATTGTCACGCCTGTCTCCCATGGGGGTAGGCAGAGACTATAGATTTCCACTTGCTACGATCCTGGCACACTACTTTCGCTTTATCTACATTCATTAAACTTCATGCATAACCGTCGGTTTAGGGTGCTCGGAACCTGTCCTTTTTTAAGAACATCCGCAATTTGGTGGTACGTTCGCCGAGGTCGTCTCCTTCCAATATCCATACTTGCCCTATATATACTTGTTTCGTCGATCTCCGTTCATCCATCGGTTTTGTGTACCTATCAAAAATAACTATCGTAGATATAATTTAGTATATTTGTGGCAGGGACCGTCTCCTGTCGGTGTGGGACGAGGCGGGTCCCCACATAGGTCGCACAGTGCTGTGGTCGGGGTCCCGCGGGGGCGCGGCCCTGCGCCGGTGTGTGACAGCCCTGCTGCGCACGGGCGCGCGACTCATGCGC
This sequence comes from Subacronicta megacephala, assembly GCA_958496365.1. Lineage (NCBI taxonomy): Eukaryota > Metazoa > Arthropoda > Insecta > Lepidoptera > Noctuidae > Subacronicta > Subacronicta megacephala. Next base: position 12,425,539 of record OY292529.1, on the reverse strand, counting down.
TGCGACGCCTGCGCACCTCATGTCTTACATCACCTCACGCTGCTGTTCCAGCTGCCGTACAAACTGTTCTACCAGCAAGCTGACGTTGTAAGTATGCAAGTCCAACCGCATAAAAATAACCACAACATTTTCACAAATCTAATATCTGTCATAACAGCTTTTACTAAGTGTATATGAAAGTATAGAGGTAAGGTACTGTTAACAAAAAAACGGTTTGTCTGTGTGCTTATTCCGGCTCTCTGAAATAGTTCAACGGATATTTATAGGACATTTACTGGCAGATAGCTAATATTATAAGAAGTAACCTAGGTTATTAAACATCACGTTACGATCATTACGAGCCGAAAAAATCACAAAACGGCGGATCACAACTAGTATGTTTTTAATATTAAAAAACACATCCTGCCTTAATTTAATTGTATTTCAAAATGTTAATGTTGTGTTTATAGATATCGTGCGGTATGTACGAGATAGTGAAGACGTCAGCCCAGAACGTGCACAGTGCGCACGAGTGGGACATCGTGTTCTCACTGCTGGGGGCCGCCGGCGCAGGCGCATGGCCCAGAGACGCACACCCCACCAGTATGGACATTCATAACAATCTATCAACAATTCATCAACAATTCAACCAACTATCTATCAACAATTCATGCAGATGACAGGAGAATCATAAATGATAAAACTGTATCCATTTTTCCATACTTATGTTTCACAAATTAATATTTCAATTGATATAATTGCAAAATTAAAATTGACTCAAACATAAGGAAGACATACTTTGATTATTATTATTGCAATGCAAATATAAAATGACATAGACTAAAGTTTGGTTTATTAAAAATAACAGCCTGAGTAAATAATGTAATTAAATATTATTTGTATTCTGAAAAATAATTTAAACTAAGCTAATAATGTTTTAAGACAAGCATTTCACAGTTTTAGTAGGGATTTAGAGGGAATGCTGCTCTTTCTTGCAAAACGATTGATTAATACAGAATTTGTACTACTTTAGTACGCTCTCCGTCGAGCATAAAATTCAAAACTACATGATTTTTTAACCAATTTGTTTGTTTTGTTTATGTTAGTCGGCTTTATTTGTTTTATTTTGTCGTGAGACCGTAAATAATAATCGATTAATTGTTATCAGGTCCGGCCGCATCCAGTCGCTCCGAGGGTTCTGAAGACGAGAGTGAGCGGCGACCAACCAGTGCCTCCTCCGAGAGCGAGCTGTCACACTCGCCGCAGACGCAGGGCTGGATATTGGTGAGTAATCAGCATACATCAGAACACTCTGGTACTTAAAACTGTTCAAAATAGTATTCCAATCTATAGCCATAAAGAGCCATAGCAGCTTTGAGTTTACCTGTCCAAACTCACGCATACATCAGTCATCGTGTAGCTCAACTCCTACGACGCTGTCAGATCAGCAAGACATTTGAGTAGATTATATGGACTACTGAAACACTGTCAGAAAATTTTATCCGGCTCGAAGGACCAATATGTCGGGCGTAACTCCAACAGCGGTTTCAACGGCTCTAAATCAAATTAAATAATTTATTTGCATAATATGGGTTTACAATGGTGTTATATATTAGAATAAGTTCGCCAAATTAAGTCATACAGCATGCAAAAAATAAATCAGGTAATATTACAACAACGTTTTGTTTGGTGTCAAAGTGTCAACTAACTTTATAATTATTTAAATATGACTGGAAACTGGTTGGTGAGTGCTCGGTTGACGTCGACTTTATTATGTACAATAGAAGAAAGAAAAAGTTTTTATTCTCGCACAAAATGACGCACGACACTTGGACCGAAAGCCAATGTGTCAGAAAAAAAAAAAAAAGTATTAAACATAAAACAATATGTGTTCCATTTTTGAAAAAAGGTGAAGAACGAGACGGAGTCCCCGGAGGCGGGCGACGCGGAGGGCTTGGTCCGGCTGCGCGCGCACCGCGGCAGTGCGCTGGCGCGGGGCTGCGAGGCGCTGGCGCTGGTGGTGCGCGACGTGGCCCACGTCACGCCCTACAACTGCCGCGCCGCCGTCAGGGCCGTCAGGCTCTTCGCCAGGGCCACGCTGCATCACGGTACCTAGCCCCTAGCCGTAGCATAGCTCCAACCACTACTTACAATGGAATATTATTTATTGCAGATCAAAAATATTTTCAAGTACAGTGGGTTATAGCTGTTAGCTGACCCACTTAGACGCCGCTGGCCCACCTAAGGTGGGTCAGGTAACAGCTATAACCCACTGTACATGGTATAAATCATAAAATGGTACAATGGGCGGTCTTATCGCTTAAAGCTACAAAGCTACCTACTGTTTTCAAACAGACACATTTCATCTGTTCAGGCAATATAGTAGTAAAATACTGGTTTTTTGAGCGCCAGAGACCCAATTCCTCCCTCAGTCCCCTTCCTTCTCCTTTACTCCTTCCTCTTCCTTCCCCATTTATCCTTCCCCTCCCTTACCATTTTCTCCTTCCCCTCCCTACCCCTTTTCTCCTTCCCCTCCCTACCCCTTTTCTCCTTCCCCTCCCTCCTCCTTTACTCTTTACCCTCCATTTTTCTTGACTCGGCAACGCATCTACAACTTCTTTAGTATTGCAAATGTCCATGGACGGCGATGACTACTTACCTTCAATTGGATCGTCTGCTCGTTAACCGAATTATCCCACAAAAAAACATTCTCTATTATCGTATCTCACTAGTCAGTCTGTATAGTATATTGATAAGTTTGCGATATGTGTTCAGGTAAAAAATCCGGCAAGTCGCGATCCGGTCGCAAATCGCGATCGAGTTCCGGCCGCAGACGTTACGAGGACTCCAGCGACGAGGAGGTCGACACCCTCGACCAGTACCATATGATCAGCATACAGGTCAGAATTGTAGACAAACAATTATCTATTGATTAATATGTATTCAGCAATGTCGGCGTAAAAACGTTACAATTAAAAATAGACAGAGTTCTTACAATATAGTCAAACTTTCGCATTTTTTTAAAGCCATGATTATTAGTAATGAGGGTCACACATTACTTAATCGTATTCTTGTTAACCCCTCGTACTAAGCTAAATACATTATTATTATTAATACATGGTGTATATTGTCCGCAGCTGCTTGACCTGATGCATACACTGCACAGTCGTACCGCGCAGATCTTCAAATGGTGGCGGGACGAAGCTGACCAAGGACAGAGTGAGTATACAAAAAACTAACAGGTTGATACTCTAAGGGACTATCCTAAATCTAGTAGTGTATTAGTAGTACATAGTTAGTATAACTTTAATATTAAATTTATGACAGATGCAGAGGAATACGATCTATGGGAAGTTGCATGGAAACCATTATTACAAGGCATCGCGCAATTCTGCACGGACAGACGAAAACAGGTGAGCAGTTATATTACTTATACATTTGCGCAAAATGAGGCGCAGTGTGCAAAAAAACTGTTTGCACAACATTTTGGTAAAAAAGTGTTTGCGCAAGACTGAAAAGCAATGTTTGCGCAAACTTTTGAATATCGGCGCAACTTTTGCTATACCATCGGTTTGTCTTTTGTCAAATATAAAGATATTTTTTCGCAAGGATATGGTCATTATCGTAAAGAAAGAGAAAGAAAGAAAAGTTTTTATTTTCGCACAAAATGACGCACGACATTTGGAAAGTGTATCCTTTCGAATAAATGTGGTAAAATATCTACATTGTAGGTATGTAGTGAACGGTATGAATGGGCCGGCTTGACCGGGGAAGTACTACCCTCCCACAGAATATCGACGTCAAGTAGCCGAGCGCCGGAGGCCCAACTCCTCCCTCAGTTCCCTTCCTTCACATTTTCTCTTTTCCTTGCCTTTCTCCTTTGGTATTGCAGATGTCCATGGGAGGCGCTGACTTCCCATCAAGTGGCTCGCCTGCTCATTTGCCGAGTTATCCCATAAAAAATGATTATTTTATCGTAAACTGAATAATGACGTCACCTTAATAGGTTTGTTTTCTTTAGGTGGCCAACAGCGCAATAGCTTACCTGCAACGCGCACTGCTGGTGCCAGGGCTGTCGGCCATGGGTGGTAGTGGGTGGGAGGCGTGCTTCCAGTGCGTGCTGTTCCCTCTCCTGGACCAGCTGCCGAGGAGAGCTGACGCCACCGCCCGCGCCAACACCATCATGTGCAAGGTACAACACTAGTACACTGTATCATCATCATCATATGAGCCAAATGAAGCCCACTGCTGAACGAAGGCCTCCCCCATAGACTTCCACAATGACCGGTTGATCTGTATATTATTATGATTATTTTTATTATTTATATATTTTATTTTATATTTGGCGTTAACGGGTGTTAAATACCTTTAAAGATATAAATTTTAGCGGCCTCAATCAGAGTTCGAATCTGCGTGCCTCCAGTTAAGTACGCCGGGTCGTTGTGCCAATCAAAGTCAACCTCTCCCACGATTAGAATGCAACCTATGCAAAAATGTGCAGTATGCAGATGCATATATGACTATTATTGCCATCCTTTTCGTTTCCCTACAATTTTTGCAAATTAGAGCAGGAAAAATATAGTTTTACGAATTTCCAAGATAAAAAAAATCGCAAATTTTTTTGCACACGGTGTGCAAACTACATTTACCGGGTTAATAGCTTAGTTACCAAAACTTTTAAATTCGGCATCAAGCAGCACCCAATATGAATGTGACTTCTCAATAGCATTAATATAATCATATACCGTAGACATAGGATACCGTATGTCTTGAAAAATGGACGAGTCGGAAGGGGAAGACCTCGGCGAACGTACCGCAACCAAATTGCGGATGTTCTTAAAAAAGGCCAGGTTCCGAGCACCCTACACCGACGGTCATGCATGAAGAGATTAATGAATGTAGATGAAGCGAAAGTAGCGTGCCAGGATCGTAGCAAGTGGAAATCTATAGTCTCTGCCTACCCCCATGGGAGACAGGCGTGACAATATGTATGTATGTATGTATGTCTTGAAAAAATAGCAAATATGACGCTCCCAAGAACAAAGTTGTATCTGAAAATTATCCAGTTATTGTACGTACCTAAAACTTAAGACTGATTAAAAAATGTCATTAAAATTATATTCTCCCGTAACTTTTAAATAGTAACGTCAAAATATGTGGAATAGTTACTTGAAAATTAATACCATAAAAGTAACTTTTCAATTTACGCACTGCAATAAGAACATATTAACATACTACTTTGTTCTTGGGGCTCGTCGAACAGGGGCGAAGTGGGGAACAGGTGACGTTATGAACAACAACTGGACAACAATATTAAAAGTATCGGGTTTATTTTGACACACACAGAGGCTATTGCTATTTTTAATTATGTAACGTACGGACTAATAAATACGGACTGGTTTGGCATCTCCAGAGGTGTCATGCAAGGATATGTAGCGTCAGCTTGGCTGTTCAACCTATACATGGAAAGCTGTTTGGCAGATTTGAAAGGAAATGATTGTGGACTGAGAATGAATGAGTTACCTGTCAAATGTCTCCTCTATGCTGATGATCAGGTTTTACTGGCATCGTCGGCAGAAGATTTGCACGGCATGGTAACAATAATGAATAAAGCATATATATTGAAGGGCATAAATAATAATAATGCTTTGTTCCCCCCTCATATCCTATGTTTTAGGTGTTAAGATACCAACATAACTCACACCAATATAGCTTTTGTTTTCCATGGGGTGGGGACCTGGTTATCTGTAATACAGGCATTTCATGCCTCACTCAGACAACAGCTCCTCACACATTCCAGACTTTAAAATGAATGTACAACCATATAAGATATAAGTATCATATATACAATTTTCTTAAGTTCCGTTTATGTGAGGAGAACTAAACGTGATTATTTGCAGGTGTTCCTCCAGCACCTGTCGGCCCTATCTCCCCGGCCGACGTTCAGCTTGCTGTGGATGCGCGTAGTGGAGGTGCAGCGCGCGCTGGTCTCGGCCTCGCCTGACGACCCGCTCACGGAGGCTGCGCTCGAGTCGCTCAAGAACATGATACTGGTCATGGACTCCGTCAGGGTCAGTATATCTAGCATATTCGACCTTATGCTTAGGGAAGACAAGTGCGGTTTTCACTTGGTACGAGTACGACATGGAAATAGACTCGCCCCCTAACCTCTCTCTAACCTTGACTTTTGGAAGCATTTGAGAGGTGTTTGTAAAAAAACGATGATATAAGAGAAAATTATTGTGTGGTTGGGCAATGTTTCTTATAAATATTTTGAGCGTGAGAGCTAGTTCCCCCTCAAAAACTGCCGCTCCAACTTTCTACAGTCCGTAAGGGCTTTTAAGGCACCAACTCCTGTAATGCTACAGATGTCTATGGACGGCGAAAACTACTTTCCATCAGGTAGCATACCTGCTCATTTACCGAGTTATTCCGTAAAAAAAGTTACACGAAATATCGACACCAAAAACGTCTACAATACCAAAGGAGTTGCATGTTGCCGAGCATATTTAAGAAAAAGGAGAAATGGTATCGAAGGGGACTGAGAGAGGAATTGAGTCTCCGTCGCTCCATCTTTAATGGCATTATTTTAATGACAGATATTCAGCAATGGAGACGGCTATAACGACCTCTGGTACATCACATGGGACAAAATCAACGAGTTCCTGCCCAGCTTGAAAGAGGAACTGTTCCCACAAGGTGAGGATTTGCAGTTTTACCTATGCTCTGATACTGAAATATTATTTTGATATATTTTTCGATAGTAAATGAAATGAAATGATATTTATTTCTGTAAATAGATCTTTTAAGACACTTTTACAAGTCGTTTTTTTACATATTTTTTTTAACTAGATGGCGTCGACGTTTCCTATCTGACGACCTCTGAGAAGAAACGTCGAAACAAACTCAGAGAATCATGGTCTCTTTTAAAGTCCAGACAATAGTTATATTATATGCGAGTTCAATGTTGGACTAAATCTGAACAGGCCTTTTGAAGAAAGAACCATACCAGCTTTGAGTTGACCTGTCCTAACTGACGGAACGCATACATCAGTCATCGTGTAGCTCAACCATTTTTTAGGGAGCCCAACGACCCGACGCACAACGATACCAGATCAGCAAGACATTTGCGTAGGTCATGGGAAATACTCAAAACTTTCAGAAATCTTTAATATAAATAAATGTTATACGAGTTAAAACTAACCGACATAGTACTCACATTTACATTTTGTATGGCACAGTGTACATTAATAATAATACTATGCATGATAACTATGACCTACAAGGCAACTCAGTCAACTCGTAAATGGAAAAAAATAATATTTGAGACACGATAGCCAGCAAGTCGACCAGTCACCACAAGCAGCACCCGTTCACGAGTACAACGCACGGATCAGCCATCACCTCCCTCGCCATTTTAGAGGGAAGGGGGTGACCCGACCAATGACGTAGTAGATTCCTAACACCGCGTTGCCACTGACGACAAAACTTGTTGTAAACAGCTACCTACCCCATTCACACTTTAAGAGTTACAGTTAGTTCGAAATAAGTAAGCCGATCGGAAGGTAGCCGTTCCGAACTACCGCGGTGATAAAATCGTATAATTAAGTGTTTTAATACCTAAATATCGAAATTAGTAAACAAAATAATTAGAAATGTGAAACATATACGACTCCAATTATCTTTACACCGACTCTTTCTATTAAATGCCACTTCTAAACCACTTGCAGACAACTTCCGATCCGCTTACTTATTTCGAACAAACTGTTGATAGAGTTAAATAGATGTTTGCAACATGTTTTGCCGTCAGTGGAATCGCGGGTTAAGAAATATTCCGTAATCAATAGATTAATGTATGCCGTTTTATGTCTATAGGATTTTATTAGGATTAAAACTCCCTTGATTAAGATAGGCCGATGTCACCACTCAAGGAATCCTAAAACACTGACTTTAGTGTATTCATTATCATTTTCTAGAAACAAGCGGAGCGGTGGTGGCCCAGTGGTAATCGACTTACGAGTTGTAGGTCGTAGGTTTGAACCCAGACACGCGTTTTACTTTGTGGAAATTATTTCATAACCACTGCTCCAAAAACGGTGAAAGGAAGCATTGTGAGGAAACCGGCATGTCCTAGAACCAAAAATTCGAAGTCATGTGACATCTACCAACCGGCACTGGGCCCGCGTGGTGGATTACGGCCAACTCCCTCTCACCGAGAGGAGACCTGTGTCCCAACTGTGGGAATTATAGACCGATTATGCTTACAAAAAGAAACGTCATTCTTTCAGTAACATCTACATTTTTTACTTCATAGGCTAACTATAATGTTTTTTCAGTGAAAGACGACGCGAAACCTGCACCGAGTCTACCGAGCCACATGCAGCCAACACTACCTCCGACGCTGCCTACCCTCGTCCCCGTCGGCCCAGCCAGTACGCCAACCTTAGTACCTATCCCCTCCCCACCTATCCCTACTCCTATCCAAGTACAAACGGTCCCTTCACCGGTTCTGTCCCAAATGGCACATTCACCCGTCAATATTGCGCAAACGCCGCCTTTGGTCGCCAATACGCCAACATTGGTTGCGCCGACGCCAATAAGCGGCATGGTGCCGATTAGGAATCCCTTGTATGATCAGGCGGGGCTGACGTCATCAGTACTTCTACAACCTTTGAATGAGGTAGGTGGGATTTTCGTGATCATCAGGAATTTGACTGTGAGCTACTTTTTCTCATTAGGGTAGACAAAAACTGCAGAATACGATGTTGTATGATTACATACTTTGCTTCTACTTCATACGTATTGTCATACAAATGCGTCGTTTAAAAATATTACAGGTTTAGTTTGGTTTGAGCTTTCATATTTTCAGTAATTATTTTAAAAGTTGAGAAAATGACTTATTAGGTATTGTTAAAAGCTGACCTTATATTTTTTCTTTTTATTCGAACTGTAAGGATGGCGCTCTGTAGGTCCTTTTTAAAAAAAACACAATTTACACTGCTGAAAGTTTTGTTTATTGCCAAAATTAAGATGACAAAATACAGAAAAGAAACGTATGGATGGGACAACGGTTGGTAATCGACTCTCTCTAACACAACTCTGGAAACAGTTTTATATAAATAACAATACAATTGCATATGTCAGCGTTTACTGCATACAAAGACAATACATAACAGAACGCTATCTCGACTGCCGCTACAAATACTATCGAATCTGCAAATCACATACTTGACAAGAGGGCAAGTAAGGTTTATTTCTTTCGTTACGTAACGTGTGTATTACTGATTTTGTTTAACTGTTAACCTTACCTTTATTTTTTATCTATTCAAAACTGCTTTCTATCCTATTTTAAATTATATAAAAAAAACTAAAATCGAGTTTTTGCAGTTTTGATAGTGTTTGTTGCAGCAGTCGATCTTTCAAACCATTTGTAGACTCCATACTTAGTTTTTTATGTGTTTCAGATGATATCAACACCTATAGGCATGTCGATGCAGTCGCAAATGCCGATCCTGTATCCGCAGAACGTTGAGCAGACCGCCATCACCGCGCCCATCAGACCAGACCTGATACGTCCGGATATAACCCGCTTAGAACACCCGCGACCTGACCTTACCCAACAAAATCCGATCCTGACACGGCCAGACCTAACATACGCTCCGACGACCCTAGACCCCACGCAACCAGACAAAACCCGCTCAGATAACGTTTATAAAGAAAATATCTTACTACCCACAACGAAATTTGAACAGAGCGAATTATACGCGGATTATTTGACGAACCCTTACAATGAAATCAAGGATGTCACTAAAGAAGCAACGCTATACGACCCCGAAGAGCAGAAACCAAGAGAGATACAAAATCCGCTACTGTCCGTACCAGATAAGAAATCGTACAGTGCGAATGCTACTCCTATGCATAGTACAAATAAAGCTCAGTTTGGCTCGAGTGACAATGTGAGGCAGGAGTCGGGGATTTTCAACTTTTCTAGTTACTTTGGGTCGGTGAGTGAGGCCATCGGGCCCGGCTCGGAGGTGTTTGATACGCTGATGTCGACTCAAGAAGGATAGCTGTGTGATCGTGATATGGGTACTTGGCTGTAAGCTTACATTTTCAGAGGGTAGTTCGACCAGACATTTTTGAACTCTCCAATTATAGGGCACTTAAAAACATTAGGGAAATTTTTTTTATGATGTCGGCTAATTATTGTATTACATCCTCAAATAATGTATGTTCAAATAATGTACGCAATTTTTTTTAAATTGTACCCACAGCTACACTGTACAAATCCAGTTTAGACTGACCTCTGATTGTAGAGGTTTTTCTTACAAGTCAAAGTTCTTAATTGTAAGACAGTGGTTACAGAGTTGTTATTGTGTTACAAGACCAGCCTATACTGGTTTTGTATACCTTGATGTGTACACCTAAAAAAGTTCAAATTTCTTTCTGTGGATATTAGAAAGCAGTCTATATCTATACTAATATTATAAAGAAGAAAAGATTTGTATCTTTGAAATCGATAAACTCTGAAACTACTGAACCGATTTTAATCGTTCTTTCCCCATTAGATAGCTCTACTTTATTTATTATGCCGCATGATAGCTGGGATCCTCGAGTTAAGCCGCGGAGAACTCTCTAGTGTATCATAATCTTGGTTCAGTTTAGACTAGAAATCATATTTTTCAATAGACGGGATATATTTTTTTCTTTTAAACTAGTGCCTTCACATTTTTTTTATGGGATTACCGCCGCCCATGTACAACCGCAACACCAGAGGAGTCACAAGTGCTTTTCCGGTCTTTTAAAAGAGAGTACGCTCTTGACGTTGTCCGTCAATGCCTACCGAATCGCTGTAACATTATCTTCACCCCACAGTTCTGTTATTGGTCAACATTCTTCTCTTAGCTAGGTTAATTTGGCTTGGTATACTTCATACTCCTATTAGAAACTTCTTTTCCCTGAAGCGCAAATATGAATCAAGTTTGATAGGACCAAGAATGAGGTTCTTAAATGTCTGGTCCAAAAATCCCGTCTAGTTAGGAAAAGGACATTCGTCTTTGTTATAAATTAATACAGTTTTATGAAATTATCACTTACACGGGATTAAAAGTCCTAAGACCTTACTATAAAGTCCAATTCTTATTATTAGGATTTCACGTTCTGTAATAATTATGTATTCTTAATGTATTTGTTTGATTTTTATGTTTTTACTCAAACCTATTGTAAAACGGTGATAAAAATGGCAATATCGGTCTAATTTAAAAAACAATGGGTATGTGTTATTTATTTTTGAAGTATTGTTTTATTTATAACATTCCAGGATAATATATTTTTATATTTATTTAAAGTCGTGTATTCGTTGGGCGACAATTAACGGGGAACGTGAAAAAAAAATGCATGTAGTCTTTAAAACTTTAATTAATTTGTGAAGGTTCAGAAAATATTCTTTTATTGTTTCATTGTGAAGATAGCATAGAAAGGTATTTAAAAAGGCTGATTCTCGGGCAACAATCCACCAACAGTTTTAACAAATCTTTGTCGCGCCACACGTCGGCTGATACTTTGTTGCCCGACACTTTGTCGCCCAACAGTTTATCGCCTAGCGTAGCGGCTTGTATGGTTAAGTTATTCTGTTCCTTCTATAGTTTATACTAGTTTGTTCATAATTTAAATGTAGATGTAATCAAATTGCTTCAAGGCGGCCACCATTTTGGATAGGAGGGAACATGTAAATTGTGTAATTATCTACGTTTCGTTTTGTATAGAGAGTCATATTTACTAACTATTGTATCAATGTAATATAATGTTTAAAATTTATTAATAAAATGTGTTTAACGATATATGATTTTATTGTATGTTGATTAGGTGTATTTCGTTTGTACTTTGTAGAGATGTCCTTCAGGGATAATGAATTCTGTTCTGGGTTTGTAAAATGGAGGCGTTTTATTGTAATGGTTACAAAACGTTACAATGCGCTCGGTTTTATATTACTTGATCAGCGCCCTCTATCGGTACGTCGCTGTAGCTCTTCGTCATGAAGTTGTTGAAGAACGTCGGCGCCTGCGACGATTGTAGACAAAGCTCGTACTGTGACGCAGTGCGTCATCACGAATAGATGGCGTTAACATTGTATGATTAAGTTTAGACTGACTGCCTCATTGGTCCTAAGCGCGACTGATACGCTAGAGGTCCTGGGTTCGATCCCCAGGTCGAGCAGTGTTATTGAGTTTTTCAATGAAATTCCCAGTAGTAGCTCGGAGTCTGGATTTGTGCCCGGTTAATAGCAATAGGCTCGCCCCGTATTACATGGGACGTAAACATACCGGCGAAATGTGGGTGTACAATAGTACACCTCTGCCTAACCCTTCGGGGAATACAGGCGTGATGGTATGTTATGTTATGATTAATTTTAGATTTGCTTTAACATTTTAGATAAACTGTGAATTTCATTACACTGTAATTGATTGATCCGGGAGTTGAACCCAGGCCAAAAAAGCCATACTGTACCTACCAATTATTTTATTTGATTCCCCTATTTGAATGTTTCAGCATTAGTCAAAATGAGTTGTAGGTCCAATCCACAGCATTTGGGTAGAGTAGATCACTTTTAAAGGATTCAAATGCTAGTGACATTATATGCTTTTTTAATTAGGGTATAATAAAACAAAGTTTAGATATAAAAAACAACAGTATAGGTATTAATAAAATTTACATTATTTACACATTTGTACAAAATATATCGAGAGTGCCTTCACAGAAGGCATAACCAGGCACTTTTCACACTACACAAAACTTAAATACAGAGTCATACACTAGCTAGGGCATCATACCCGGGATACATGTAACGGTCTCTTGTAGTAGGGATGGTGGGAGCGGAGGAGTGGGGGGGCGCAGCAAGGGGCCTTGCGAGGGGGGCATAGCGCCCGGCGCCACACTGCCGCCGACTTCCTCGACCACGCCCACGCCCCCGCCGCTATCCCACACGACAGCCCCAAACACACTGACAAACCACTCGAGCCAGCCCCCTCTTCCATTTTCCCTGCGTCTAACGCTACCAGTAAAGCTAGACCGCTTTGCGTCTCTCGCACTCGAGCTTCTAAAACTCTTGCGCCTGTTCCCAAAGCAGCCAGGATAAAGTATAACAGACCAGCGGCCGCCGCGCGAGCTGCCAGTCTTCCCACTCTCTTCGCTCCTCGCGAGTCCAGTGCCCTTCGAACTCTCATGATACCAGGACATGCGCCAATAGCGAGAGCCACTGACGTAACAAGCAGGGCTCCTCGTGGCACACCAACCAACGCTGCAGCAGCCGCGTCAGATATCCCACAGGTTCCAGTCAATTCGTCTGCCGTTACTCTTCTTAGGGCTAAAGCAGCTGCGGTCCATGCGCCAGCCCAGCCCCAGGCTACGGCGTGCAGGTACGCCGCAGCGCGTTCCAAAGCTTCGGTGGACCATTCGCTGGCAGCGGTCAAGTACCAAGCGACGCAGGCGTTCGCGAACCACGCGTCCGCCGCCAAAGTGAAATAGTATGTAAGGGAGAAGAAGGCGACGCACGTCGGTGATGCCAGGCCGTCAACGGCCAACGTGGAACCAGCGCACGAGACCATCTTGTGGCCCAACCAGCCTCGAGTTACGTGCGCCAACGCAACTATCGCATGACACGCCGCCATCCAGACAACTGGCCGCTCAGGGTATCTATACCGCGATGGCTCTGCACAAAATGTTAGCAGCGCAAATGAAGTGGATAACAATGAGAACCAGGCCAGCGTGTTCATCCAGATTTCTGCTTTTCGTTTGTCATCCTGGCTGTATCTGGCGTGTTGTCCACACGCGGGCCAGCACTCTCCTGTAGGGGCTCGAGTGTGTGCGGGTGGACATCCGTGCTCCCTTATTTCATGGTCGTGGAATGGCCAGCGAGAAGCTGGAGGTGGTTCGGGTTCTGACTCGCTAGCATTGGGCGGGCGCATGCACAGCCTGCGGTCCGCACGAAGGGGGAACGCGGAGCAGTCGAGTACGACGGTGGGCAGCATCTGCTTCAGTTGCTCCTTGCAGTCGTCTACGACGGACTCGCAGAGCGCACGGCATGCGCTCACCGAGCCGGAGACCTCTTCAGAGCAAAGCGGAGCGAACGCGGAGCATAACAGGAAACGAGCGTGGACTGAACACCCGCTCGACAGAATACCGGCGAATGACACCATCTGAAACAACAATAAAACACAATTTTAGAAAACATTTATGTCTACAATGTCTGAAGGAATATTTATTGAAGTGCCTAGTAAAAAAACTAATAGGTGAAACGCTCGCAAAGTTTAACGAAAGATAATTGGACGTTCTCGAAAGCTTCCACAGTATTTAAGAAAACAAACACAGTGTTTAAGAAAAACTCATTAGTTCTGAACCCTAATAAGTCGAAATTTTTAGTCATGGGGTCCAAGGATGCAATTAATAAAATACTCTCTTTTAAATTGGAACTGAAGATTAATAACTGTCCTATTGAGCAAGTAAAAGAAGCTCGCAATCTTGGAGTTGTTTTTGATGGGCAGCTACATTTTGAAACGCACATATTGGAAGCTGTGCGCAACTCATTTTACCGTCTCAAGTTACTCTACCGTATCCGTCCCTACATTAGTGTGGATATGCGTGTCATGCTATGTGAGTCGCTTGTCTTATCCAGGCTGAATTACGCTGACACTGTTTATGGGACCTGCATTCTTGGTAGGACAGAAAAATTGATTCAAAGGGTGCAAAATGCTTGTGCAAGATTTTGTTTTCATGTGCCTCCACGATCTCACATTACACCATTTCTGAATAAGGGTAATTTAATGAAGATGGCAGCACGTAGAAAACTTCATCTTGCCACCCTCCTTTTTGATATCATATTAACTAAAAAGCCAGACTATCTTTACCATAAACTGTCATGGTCGCGAGATTTTAATAAATTAAATACTAGGGCATCTGCCTACCGCTTAACAACCCCCAGGCATAAAACTGCGGCATTTCGAGGTTGTTTCAAGTTCGCAGCTAGTCACTGCTGGAATGACCTGCCACCTCCTTTCCGTGCTATGAAGACTGTTCACTCCTTTAGGACTCATTATAAAGAACACTTGTTGCGTGTACAGAAAGAGGTTCCATAATCTTACCTTAGGTGTGCACGATAGCGGTAAAATGGCAGTGAAAATTTTTTTTTTGTATGCGTCATGCTTCAGGTGTTTCCTTAACCTGACCAACTGCAGAAATAGCTCAAGCTATCTATTTTGTTTCGTACACAAACTGGTGGTTACTGATAATCTAACATCATAAATAAGCACATTAATTACATTTATTTTAAACAACACACATAAGCAACATATCTATTTACACTATTCACATATTTTTATACACAATATTTACTATTTTATTACATTTCACTCTTTTTTAGATAGGTAATATATTGTACCTCCGACATTATTTCTATTTATACTGACACTGACAGTACTTCGATTTGAACTTGACATGACAAATGACAAACAACATTGCGGTGCGTTCGCATTCGCTCCCTTCATTTGTAAATTGTTGTAACTGATGTGGAAGCGACGACTGACTGACTGACTGATTTATAAATAATTAATTAGGTAACAGGCTTGAAAGCATACATTAATCTCTTCCTTCTATTGCTAAATTTCAATGTACTGCATAATATATATTTTATTTTTATTTTTATTTTAGGATTAATATTATCAAACTGTTTTATTTTTTATTTTATTTTTATTTTATTCTGCATGGTGTTCGCGGCTGCCCGTGTCATCACTCTACGGCCCTTTCTGAAAACCAGCGCTGTGGCATTTAATGTCACAGCATTATGCTGAGAAAGGGGCCCTTTTTTGGCATTGTGCAGGGCTGCTAACATTTTGATTGTTTAGATCTGTTTTTTTATTGTGTTCTATGCTCTGTCTAAGTCCAAAAATAAAAATTTTCTTTCTTTCTTTCTTTCTTTCTATTTAAGTTGTTATTTTATTTAGGGATAGTAAAACGTTCACAAAGGGCAGTATTCCCGACCCTCAAGGCACGGAGAGTGGAGCAAAAAGTCTGCAAATGACAGGTTGAGAGACAATAGCAAGGTCGTTGGAGAGACTCGTTTTTGTTGAAAGCAGAACGGATGTCACGCAATCAAATCAAGAGAACGGCTGCGGCACCGGCGGGACACGCCGAAAAATTAAGATAAGTTTCAACTGTGAATTGCTAGATTTAGTTCGACATTCAAGACAAAAGAAAGAAAGACAAGACGCAATAGCGTCAAGAAACTTAATATTAATTGGAAAAAAAATATTTTTAACAAAGACATAGTCGCCACACAATAATACATATCTTAATTGCAAATTTCGGAAGTGTTAGTCGTACAAAACAACGTACCTAACGGTTATGCGTCAGATTTCCATAATAGCGCAAACGTTCTCAAGTCTAGTCCATTGAAGTAACCTAATACTATGCGGCTTCTGCTCACCGCACACGGTACCTAGTACTACCTAGCTAGTCATTTTATTGAATTCCTTGTAGCTTGTAACGGATACAAAGTATCCAATACTCCCAGACTCATGTTTCACATTTCCTGTTATTAACAACACCATTTTTATCAGGCTTTATTTAATGAAGATGAATAGCAACCATACTTTACCTACTTATTTATCGACGGTTAATTAATTAAAGATAAATAGATCATAGTACCTACAAATTTTGTACGATGCCTACCTAGAGAGGCACTATAATAATACCAAAAAATTCCCTCAAATTAAATTCGAGCTGAAATTCAGTCACAAGCTTCTCTAATCAAGATCAGTTCACAACAATTAGCTTTTTAATAGAAATACTTCTTTTCCCAAGTAAAAAAACATTCAGGAGTTCGGGTTAGTCAGCTAAAAATTCAAAATTTTAAACCCCTGATATTCTCTCCGTTCAAAACAGTCGTTCATCTCGGTCGACTGCGCGTTTCCAAAGGCTTTTTTCAATGGAGGTCTGTCGCATTGTTGTAGGATAATTGCCTCGCTGGCCTGCACGGGCGCAAAAAACTTTATTTCTCAAACAACCGTCCTTGGGACGGATTACATGAGCCTCCGACACTAATTTCGTTTCGAATGATTTGTAAGCAACGGCTTTTTATGATGGCGTGCGATAGCTAAGCGTGTTCTGATGAGGTTCAATTAGACAGATTGTAGATAAGAGTATGTATGCTTTCTTGTTTTTATAAACAGAGGTTGCACTCCGGATATATCCAAGGCTATTTTTTAAAGGCACCTAATGTTTCGGTCCAATTTCCTTAGTCCGATAACTCCTCACCTTTCCTAGTCAACGATATACTACTCATACTTGCTATGCTCATTAAAGCCTTCGTAACATTACACATAATGAAGCAACACTAAAGTCAGTAGAGGCAGACTATTAAAATTTTACTCTTTCCTTATTATCTTGTACTATTCGAAGGGCAGTTGATGTGAGTACTAAAACGTCTTCGTCATTACCGACGAGCCCTAATATGTCTTTCAATCGAGTTAAAAGGCAATTTACACCGATTCCGGCAATCGAATAATGACTGAATCGGTAATCGGAATCGATTTCGCTGGACACGACAACTGACCACAATTTGACGCCGGCTTTTCTGAGTATAACCTATTAGGCGGCTATCATTTTAAAAAGTTAAGGTTTATTAAGACAAAAATGTTAGAATGCACGCGCATGCGGTAGTGACACCACTGGTGTTGATGACGATGGAGTCTATTGGATGTGGTTGTACCATGATGCGGCGTATATTTGTCACTGTGCAAGAAATTTTACCATCCCTTTATCGCCTGTTGCGAACCAAATTATTAAAAAAATATTTCCAGTGTGGGCAACGTTTAAAAAAGGAATATTTTATACTTCAAAAATGATAAACCTTTTCGCACCTGCCTTCACGTTCCAAATTTGAAAATAAACGCCTCGCTAATTTGAATCATTTTTGTCAACCTACTCAAGGCTGGTGAAATAAGTACCTATGTCTAAGAATAATGTTTCGTACAAGGTTAACATACCTTTAAGTGAATAAATAGTGTTAAAGTAATTCTAGTAAATCATATATTAATTTTGAAAATAAGTATCAGTCATTGCTACCCTACCCCTTACTAACGTGTTTTGTTATGGGGTGTGAATTGTGATTGGTGCTATTATTATAACTACCCACTTATTTTTCTAAATTGACGTGTAAGACATCCTCATATTTACTATACGTTGTGACACCGCCGAAGCCATTGCAAGTCCTCTAGGCCACTTGATTATCAGACTTTCAGTGATCCCAATTGTTTGTCGCATCTGCGCAATTTGACGGATTAATTTGACAATACTACAGCAATTTCGCAAGACAGTCAGAAAGAACAATAGTTTTGTGAATTTTTCAGTGGTATATGTGGTGGAAACTTCAGACTAGATACGGTGCATCGTGAGTGACATCAAGAGAATAGAATATTGGCTATTCTGTGATGATATTTTGAGTCCTGATGTGGTCTCTTCGTGCTCTAGCAAGTCTTGAACGCGGTATTGGTAAGTGATTGATGCTTATGATAATACTATGATCTTTATTTCATTGTAAGTACCGAGATCTTTGGAGAAACTGCAAGTACATAATTTAGGTCCCTTTTTAAACGAAGAAGAAGAAATGCTTAATCAAAATCACAAATCATGGTCTATTTTAAAGTCAGGAAACTGTGCAATAATTTTGAAGAAAATGACATAGTCAGCTTTTAGTTGAACCTGTGTTATATATGTACCTACGAGGCATCATCATGGTATCTCAACCTTTTTGTGGGCTCTATCCCCAGATTTGTCTAGTTAGGTCACTCAATCTTATTGATAAATACCAAGGACTTCCTCGAAACATACAATTGATGTGTTTATAGTAGTTTTTGGTAGACTGCACAAGAATCTGACATTAAGTCGTGTAATCTTTACAAACATGTCTATCATTTCAGTATCACGCTACTAAAAAACTTATTCATTTGTTGCTGCACTCAAACCTTTTTGCACCAAAGCCTATCGTTACGGATTATCCTAAAGTACCAAACAGTTTGTCTTCTTACCTGCGCCGGCGCATATCCTATTAGAACGGTAGATTGCACTCAAAATGGAGTGTATTTTAATGTTTTTTTCTTGAACAAACGCGTTTTAAGCTAACAATTGTGAGCAAACACGCTTGTTTGCGTTCGGGAAAGGTTTAAGGTGTACGGCGGTACCACTTAAGATATTTTAGTTAAGGCCATGTTAGTTTAACGTTAGAGTATTATTTTGCCCTCTAAAAATTTGTCACGGGTAGGTGAACTTTTGGAGATTATTCGATTTTTTTTAGATACTTTTAACTAGTTGAATAAAAAAGAAGAAAACCATAGGGGAGTAAATGATAATTAATATTTTAGCTATACTTAAATATAAAGAGACAGTTGTTGAGAAATTAGAAAAATGGCGAGGAAAGATGATTGGCTACTTGATACGACAAGGCAACTTTTATTAAGTTCATTTGTAAGATTGAAGGGAAACGAGGAAGGGGAGCACCTAGAAGTAGGTAATTATAGAATAAGTTTAGGAAGAAGTAGGAGTAGAGTCGTATCAAGAGATCATACAGAACGCAGAGAATAGAGAACAGAGGCGATTGCTCCACCGACAATAGATAAGCTCTTAAATGGAAAAGAGAGAGACATAAAAAGCGTAAAATAATTTTATAGGTACCTAAAATTATTATAGTGATATTATTAAAATTTAAGTAGGAATGAGGGTTCTTTTAAATTTTAATTTAATGGTATCATTAAGTCAATTTACGGGTTTTATTATAATTTTATCTACGATCAATGAGATTAAAAGTCCGAATGCTGATTAATCCAGTTAATGCGATGCGAAAGTGAACGAGTTATTTAAATAAACAGGTTCATTTCTGAATGCAATTAAAAGCGCAATCTTTGATATTGGCAATGAGTGCTCATTATCTCAGTAAAAATCGACTAAGCAGCTTAAACGAAATAAAATACAGCTTTTTATGACTTGTAGGTAACTCTTTCGACTAACAGTTAGTAAACCTAATTGGTTGAAGGCAAATTAAATTCAAATTTACTTACTTTACCAATGTCCGTGAAAATACAATTTTCTCAATTTTTTAATAGGTATGTAAAGAACCAAAATCTTTTCTTGAAAGACTGACAAAAAATTAAGTAGAGTGAAATTGATTGATTTTCTGCTATGCAAGAATAACATTGACTATTTGGACGGTAACATCCAAAATGGCGCAAAATCTATTGTAATTTATGAAAAGCTGCAATTTTAAGTAAAGTAATAGACCACTTTAAATGACTCTCATAAAAATATTACTACAATAAGATCGTCTCTGCTCTAAGCCAAGAAAAATTCCAATGATTTATGGAATAATCTCGAGTGGTTTGTAAACGTCCCCTTAACAAACATTTGCCCACATGAGTGGCATCGGATGTTTTTGGATCACATACAAGGGTTTCCATTGATATAAATACCAAGATTAATATAACAGCCGCCCACGCTGGAATACAAACCTTATACCATTGGAATAAAGTTGTTACGTTTATCTAAACACTTTCAGGGTTTCAAATTGTTTACTTTAGCTGATCCATTGAGTTATTCAGTTCTCGGAGTCGTATTATTTATTTGCTTGGGTAAACATAGTATTCGATAGTGTTGGCGGATTGATTGATGACGTCACGAAAGGTACTTATACCTAGTGGTGAACAAAGGCTATTTTCTGTTGTATACGAATCAATGAAGTTTTGTCTACGGTCGCTTGAGGCGCAGCTTAAGTACCAACCAACCAAGTATTAATACACATGGATAAATAATATTTTATATAATAGGAAGCTTGTATAACATATCGGTAAACAGTAAACACAGCCTATTTCTGTAACCATCGTAAATATCTCACAAACTTTCAAACTCTTGTTTGAAAGCGACAGAATTAAGTCTACGAACAACAAAGGCAGGCCGCGACAAAAAATTAATTACCGACTTGTTCCGAAAATAGCCGAGTGCGCCCGACGCAAGCGCACGCTTTGATGTCTTCACGGGACAGTTGGCGGGAGTACCGACTGCGTGCGATGGCCCGTGAGGCACTGGCAGGATTGTGTTACTTCAAGGAAGCGTTTCAGGAATGCTTAACAACTTTATCTGGGAAATACGAGTGCATAGCCATTCGGAGCCTCTGTGTTGAATACGACGCTTTACAGGTCTATAGTAGATTTTTGAAATGAAAAAACATCCATTTTCAATGGGTCTTATCACCTGCTTGGAACCCCACTTACATTCCATTAAATCTAAATCCAAGCATAAGACTGCGAGACCAAAGGATACGGCGAGCTCGTTCTGCGTGACCGGATCAAATAATATTGAACAAATATGTAGGGTAGCTGTTGGTAATTTCGACATTAGGACAACCAAAACCTCAGTCCACCCCTGACCATGGATCCCGAGACGTCGGGAATTAAATAATATTAATATAGCGCGATAAAATCCGTAAAAAGTAGTTTTAATCAATGATATAAAAAAGAGTTTTTTTTAATATATTTTAGCATAACATAAATAAAAACAATATTTTGTTCTGGTTACAGTTCTATTGTAAATGCACAGCCGTCTAGAAACTTTTAACATAAGTTTATGTTTCCATATTGGACACTCAGAATTACCAGAGGCATATTCAAGCTTCGCATTTCTACATAAAACTCGAGACTTTTAAATATGTTTCGAGTGAGTAACTTTTAAGTGACTCTTAAAATAGGCTTTAAATTTTACAGATATTGAAAATATTTTAGTGTAACTTGGTTAGTTGAACTAAAATATGCATGCATGCTTGAACAGGGCAATAACCATGATGATATACACGTCTTAAAATTGAGTTTTTAAGCTGGTGTGCCTCTTGTTCATTTTTAAGTTTTCTAGACCCAACTGCCCGGGTGGCCGTAGAATACAAAATTTTCTTTCAAGAAAGAAAGTTAACAACCTTCGTGGTAGAATCAAATCCTCCCAGCTATAATAATGTAACATCGGCTTCCAACAGTTTTACTGTGTTCAGTTGTGTATGCGGGAGCAAAGCCTGATAACAACTTGAATGCATGCTTCATCTGGAAATGTGTTTTATGGGCATCTATTAGGCAAAAATCAAAAAATACTACACTAAGAAAGAAATAATTTTATTGGTCACACAGTTTGGGCACAACTTATTATATACATAGTACCTAAAAGAGACAGATGGCATAAAATTATAAATATAATGTTGATATCTAGTCACCAAACTGAGTACGAATTTATAAGCAAACCAACTTGCAAGTGAATTGCTGACTAAACAGCCACACCTCAGATTAAAAATCATACGTCCGTATCTTAAAAAAAAACATATTTTTCCAGATATTAATATCTGTAGTAGAAGTTTAAATCTATTTGTTCTGTGCACATATCTCAATAGAACATCAAAGCGGACTTCGGCCACGCCTTCGAGGACGCGACGCGCGATCAAAGAGCCCGTCAAACATGGCGATCCATTTACTTTGAACAAGCAGTTTGTTGAGCATGTTCAGTTTACAAGTATTGTGAGGATATAATATAATGCTCAACTGTATGTAGTGTACATTTTTTGTACCTTTCAATTGATATAAATTGCCTTTAAAATATACCTACCTCTATCCATACTAAAAATGCGAAAGTAGGTAACTCCGGTTGGCTGTCTCTCTGCTGAACCTATTTGGATGAAATTTGTTGTTGATATAGATTGAACGTCCGAGTCTTAAATGGTTAGATTAGAACTTAAAAATATTGCCTTCTAGACGATCTATTCCTCAAAACCTTTACTTTGCAGTAGATCATACACGCTTACGCCGACTCTTAGGCCTTTCCAAAGTATATTGGGGTCGGCTTTCAGTCTTACCGGATGCAGTTTAATATCAGTATTTTACACGAAGTCTCTGCCATCAGGCATAATTTCTGGGCAATTGATACTGATATTCGAAGGTTGCCAGGCTTTTTGGGCTTCTGATTACCACTAACGATTGTTATAGATGCTCGTATGACAACTGGGGCTTCACGTGCTCTTCGTGGCAAGGAGGGTTCTCGATGTGTTATGAGTGGTCACCCTTCCACAGACTCACCGCGGTGAGCGTAACTTCACCTTACAAATCAATACTCAATATATTTATTGCACTCCACAATGTTAACAGGTGTTATACAGTAATATAGTATCAATCATGGACCCTGTCGGGCACGACAATCAGTGGCCAGATTCACGTAATTAAAACCGTAGCGATGTCGCAGCGACTTAGTCGTTTAAACAGTTTTCCAGTGTTATGTGAATACTGTCAAGCCAACGACTCTCGCCCGACGAACATGTGTGAATACGGTTCAACGATTTTTCAATATGACGACTCCTAAATCGGTCCGATCGATTGATATGAATAGGAAAACTGTTTCAACGATTAAGTCGGTACGACATCGCTACGGTTTTAATTACGTGAATCGGGCTACTATTGATCAGCGCAGTTAAAATTTAGCCACGAGCCCCCGAAAAAAATAATATTGATTTAATTTGATAGCGTTTACCATAGTTTATTAGGACTCATGCAACCATCACTATCAGTCAACAGTGACCCATGTAATGATTGAGTGCGCAACGCTGCCGGTAGCAGGGTGTTCCGATATATCGCTGTTATTTATCTATGTATGTAGTGTAATGGTTCCACTGCTATTTATCACTTCATTAACTTTGCCGGCCCTTTGATGTAGCGGTGCCCGGATAAAACCATACGCAGGGTTGCCACGTAACATAAGCTTTGGTTGAGTGAGTTTGTTTGTGCTTCATTGTGGTAGATAAGTTAAATTTAAGTGTTCTTACTTAAATGTGTAATTCTGATCATGCAATATTTTCTTAAAGGTTGTATCGCAATTTGAAAAAATATTTATACCATTCGGCTTAACTTTCTCTACCTTTAATTAAAATGATGACTAAGTTAACCATGGTTTTTAATCTTAGGTATTTTACGTTTTTCTAAATATGTATATAAATATTCCTATTGTAATTTTTAATGTGTAATCTGTTTAAAAATGTTATAATATCAATGATATTTTAATAACACCCTTTTCGCAGCCCTATTGCGTAGGCAACATCAAAGCGTTTGCCGGCGCGTAAACACGCGAGGCGGCGAGTGACGCGCCGTCATAAAAACAACGCAACTAGCGTTTATTTTGATTGTACGCCACCATGCGCGCGCGCACCACGCGCGAATACATTGATCCATTGTAATTATCCGCCTTTTGCAAGCTGACCGTTTTTTAGTAGAACTTTTTAGTGTTTCCATGATCCTCTGGTCGAGCAAAACGTTATTGGTTTTTTCTATGATTTTCTCAGTAGCAGCTCGGAGTTTGGTTATGTGCCCGACGAATGGCAATAGGCTCGACCCCTAAACATACCGGCGAACTGTGAGTTTTTACATTAAGTACACCTCTGCCGAACCCTTCGGGAAATACAGGCTTGATGATAAATTACTTCTACCTGTTTGCCTTCCGACATTAAAATGTTATTGACTGCTTTAGTTGACCTTAATTGAATTACACTTTAATTGATTCCCCTAGTGCCACATAATTCGTCGTTGTGGAGCGAAGTCATTAAATAACAAAAAGGTAATTCTGACATAATCGCTTCCAAACTATTTTCTAGCTTGGAACTCAAATAAGTCGTAGATAGTTATTTGTATGTGTATTTTTAACAAATTTGTATGATATGCGCATAATAACTTATATGTAATTATTAAATTATGTATATTTGAATGAATGAGTTTTCATATATTGTTAGTTTTGTTGACCGGTAGCAAAGTTGTAAGCTCTCCTGATTAATGACTATGGATGTGCCAATTAAACTCGTATCTCTGAGCACAATTAGCAAAAGAAATACAGCAATTAATGAGTGGATATCAAATTGATTTATAAGAAGTTGGAAGAAAACAGAGATAGATTGCTGGATTTTATTCCCACGCAAAACATCATAGTGAATGAGTTATTTTTATAATTATGACGCAATTACTGTGAGGTTGAGTTGAGCTTCTGTATTATGAATCAAATATTTGTTTATCATTATCGCTATTACTGCTGAAAGTGCTGGGTAGAGACATCCCTCACTCAGATAAACTTCCACATTAAACACAAACAACTGAAACAACGGAAACTATAAATGCTCTATTTTTGTTTTCTTTTCTGCATAATTTATAATAGGAACAAAGCTCTTTCGAATAAATAAAAAATAAAATAATTAAGATCAATTTTGAAGAAGTTTTCAGTTGAAGAAAATACTACACATGTTACACAACGAAGGAAACTAATTCTAAATTGCTCTGCTCTCTATCGATTCGATTGTGTTTGTAGCGGCAATTTTTAACAACGTGTAACAATGTGAGATCACTGGGAGAACCGGCTTGTCGCACCGAGGAACGGACGGATCTCTATGGTCACCCATCCACCCCGTTAAACTTACACATCGGTTGATAAGCTTAGTAATAATGCACTGCATTTTAGAGAAAGTTCCATTCTCCTACAGTAAGGTCATCATCATCATCATCAGCCTCAACAAGTCCGCTGCTGAACGTAGGCCTTGCTTCCGGTATGATGGAGTAATGATTTGCGAAAGGTTGCTAGCAGAAGCTAGATGCGAAAAGCGGAAGACAAGGCGAAATGGCGCACACTATACTAAGATAGAATCCTTCTATTTCCATTTTCCACTCGTGCGCAATACGCCCATCAAAGTCATTACAAAACCATCAGCATCGCCCATTGTGTACACGCTCCGTACCAATCATGGTGCAACGTTGTACCGTGTTATTCTTCAGACACTGCCCCACTTTCCACAGCTGAATTACTTCAAGCCACACTTCCGGCTGACGGCTGATATATTCGAAGCACAGACACCATAAAGCTATGGGATTGAATCATGTGAAAGCGCCCACTGTTCCCCATCACGGATTAATTGGCGGTTTACGGTTAGACATCATGGAGCGAGGAACAGAAGGCCCGGTATTTAATACTACTATTTACTTTCTAAACTTTTATTTGTGAACTAAATGTTGCTCGATATTTCAGCAGAGCCTAGCTCAAAGCTTAAAACTTTCCAAGCAACACCATAAGCACTACAAAACATCTAAATCAATCAAGCCGTTTAATAAGACAACCAAAATATTTTCAGTACTAAAACATTGTATGAAATGGGACTACTGCTTTTATTTCATGAAAGAGAGGCGTGCGCCGGCGTCGATTTACGAGCGACGTTCCTTCTTTTTATTGTTTCGGTTTTCAACTAATCAAGCCCAGAATTGTTGATAAACTATTGTTTTAGTTAATCAGTATTTTGTCAATGATATATGGAGAGGTCATTGCCTCGAGACATAGAAAATGATAAATAGTTCTGATACATGCCGTTTAAAATATTTCTTGTTGCTTTGACGGTATTTTAAGAAAGTCATAATTATACTATTGAGTTCATTGCTTTATGTACGAAGATGTTATGTAACACAGTACCGATTGAACTGGTTTAGATAATATATTACATATTACAAGTGGTAATAAAATAAATCTTACAGCAATATAGAAATGCCATTTAGCTGGAGTATGATGGGTATGTTATTATTTTGCTCAGACGTAATCAAGTTTCTGTGGCCTGTAGAAGTCCGGAACCCGCTTTTGGAACTTGTCATAGTAATAAATGGCGAATGTTACGAATCCCATTGGAAAATGCTGTTTTAAGTCGGCATAAGAATCTGCTAAATCTGCTGTGAAATAATGCGTGGCGGCTAAAAACGACGGGGTGTTTGGTTTGTCTGTGGCATCGTAGCTCCCGGACGGATGAACCGATTTTGATTTTGTATTTTTTTGTTTGAATGGTGAATTAGTCGGGATTCTTAGCTATGCTTGATGAAAATTGGTCTTGATATAATGCAATTGTCGGGGCTTTTTTTATTTAGTAGTTATTATAGTATGGTGGTAGGCAGATAATGAGATGGCAAGACGATCTAGGGAAGGTGGCCGGAAAGGATTGGATGCGGATGCGTATGAAGAGACCTACATCCATAAACAATATGCTCACATAAACAAGTAATTTTTATTCCCCAATTAAGCTCATAGCTATAAAATGTTGGAGTGAGGTAGCAACAGTGATAAATTAGTGGCTCAGAAAAAAATAACAATTATCCTTTACATACGTATAGAGTTAGTTTACAGGTAATTCTACATAGATGGTGTGAACAGGGATATAAATATTTAGAAGTATTATGTAGGTGCATTTGTGTATTATTTGGGCATATTCTGAATCTAGTTCTAAGTATGTATTGCCATGACTTTTATTTAAGGCTAAAGCGTCAGTCTTGGGCGCGAAATTCATTTTTTTTTTTAACGATTTTTAAGCAAAATTTTTAATACTCAAAGTGAATAAGTTTTTATTGATGTCGTTATTGCTACTACCATGTACCTAGAATGTGTTATAGCCGAATAATTTACCAAAACCAAGAAAAAAATAAATTTCGCGCTCATGGGCGGACATCAACGTAATTGTTCGAATATCATTTGAACAACTTCAACTTTCAATGTTATTGACCAAGAGTTTAAGTCGATAATTAATCAAGCGCTAATAGTCGTCAATCGTGCGTTAAAAATGTTATTTTTTAAACGATTTACGATTTTGTAAGACTAAAGTAATCAATAAAATGAATTGCCAATCAATCAAGTTCAAGTTTAAAAGTTTTTATGTCAAATAAACTATAAAAAACATTTATGAAATGTTTAAGAAACTCATCAGCTGGAAGTTCGAGACTGGTCTACCCAAGGCCGCTGTGGCTCATTCTTGAAAAGACCATTTCAGACTGTCCTTAATGTATTGCAACTATCATATTTTTTGTACTATATCTAGAATATAAAAAAAACCATGATTCTCCGACTTTGTACCTATTGATATTTTTCCTCAGAGGTGTGAGTGAGTCTTTAAATATTTATTCACAAAAACAAATATCATATATCATCACGCCTGTATTCCCCGAAGAATTCGGCAGGGGTGTAGGTTCTAATAATATACCCACAGTTCGCCGGTAAGTTTAGGTCTCACTAATATAGGGCGAGCCTATGGATTTGTCCATAAAATCCAAACTCCGAGTTGCTACTGAGAACTTCATAGAATAACCAAATAACATTTTGCTCGACCTCAGAATCGAACCCAGGACCTCTAGCGTAGCAGCTGCACTAGGCTAATGAGGCAGTTTAAAAAAATATAATTTCATTAAAAATTACTGTGCAGTTTTAATCATTGATTACTTATTTTACTTTACTTAGTAAGTATTGCGTCTGAGTGTTGTCTCTAAGATTACGATAAGAGATACATGCTTGTATGTATGTAATGTCCTAAGAATGGCGACAGGTGACACCTGGTGTGTTGAGCAGGAAACATTAGCGGAATGTCCCGAGTTCCCGACGCATAGTGGACATTTAGCAACATAAGTGACACTCGTTTGCACTGTTAGAAGTAAGTAATCTCTAGGAGATAGTTATTTCTATAAAAAAGACGGTAAATAATTCCCAGATTATCTGATTTACAGCAGTCATAGGAATTATTTTGACGTTCAATTTATAATAATGAAAGCTGCTTTCAAATTCTTTAAGAACTATGTATCCATTTGTTTACGGCACAGCTGGTACTATGAATATGAACATCATCTATTTTCTTGTTTGAATGCGGTAAAACTTGTTAGTTTGTGACTTTGTGCGTAGAGCAAAATCTCCGAAACTGACGATCCGATTCTTTATTGTGATTAAATACATACAAAAGAATCTGCGGGCGAAATCCACTGCATTTGTAGAAAAAAAATGTTGCGACTAAATATAAAATTGATTACATTTAATTTTAAATTAGTTTCAAGTAGTCTTGTCCCACGAATCATACACCAGTATCCATAACTACTTGTTTTCTACAAAAATAAAGTGTGCAAGAAACCGTCGCCGAACCGTCCGGTGTTCTGTAGCCCACTGAAGCGTATCTAATTCATAATAATCGTACGCCGCTCGTGACTATCTCTGATGGTATCCATTAACCATGGCGCACCACCTCCCAAATAAACCTTAAACTAAAAACCTTAGAGTTTAATATCGTTTGTCACTGCGTATCATAAAAATCTTGCCCGCACAGTCTCTTTGCGGTTGTTATGAGCTTTATCTTGAAGGTATCAAAGGTAAAAATTGCTCGTATGATGTTGGATAAGTTTGTAGATGGGCCGATTCGTCGCGGCGGCTTCTCCAGAGAAGACAATCGCACCGTGATTGCTGCTGCTCTCTGATGCGTGTTAATTCATGAAGATATTAAAGGAAATTCTGTAAGGAGTGATGACCCCATGGCGGCGATGGCGGTAATAATATGTTTTACAGATTAACGACCGACTGAGAACCTTTAACGAGTAATGGGCTTCGCCTAACACTCGGACATTAAAAAGGAACACCAAAGGTCGATTCCGCTAACAAAACCGGATATTCTGTCAAACGATATTAACAACTAGCAAATAAATATCCGTTTTCTTAACAATAGACTTGTATTTATAAAAAAAAACAAAAAGATGACGTTACTTAACCAGACTAGATCTTTTAGCGCTGAAATTGGTCTGTAAGCAGTATTTGAACTTTTTAGACTTACTCTACTAGTCTCTTCTAATCTTGCTTAAGAGACTTTTACAGTTTCTTTTCACGTCTCAAAGGCACCGCTTCCCACACAGTATTTGCTCCATTTCAATCGTTAATGCGACACTAAGTATTTACATAGTCGTCAACTTTAAAAGTATTTATATTATGTGCTAAAATATTTAAAAGCGGCAGTGTGTGATAATGTATGTGTGTGTGTGTGCACTTAGCACGTCATAAGCGTTTCGAGAATTAGCTTGTCAACATGCTGTATTTGAATATAGGGCTGTCAAAACGCGAAGATTCCAAATTCCAAATGGCAAAATCTAACGACAACTTTATCTCTACATTTGTGTTGAATATCTTTGTATTCTTTTTTTATGTCTAATTTGCGGAGAAATGTTGACATCCTCGAAACTGACTTACTTTCCGTTCTTTGTATTCGGTAGAATAAGAAGAGGGCACAACCCTCCATTCTAGTCTAGATTCTAATCCCACGTACATTTCACGACAAACAGATTACACGGCGTATTTCACATGTTTTTATTACATTTTTTGTGTCCGATGACAGATTATATTGTCGGCGAAAACGTTACAAATGACAGTGACATTTTAAACTTTTTTTAGGCTAGGCAGAAGTCACGTACGAGGTGAAACTTTTTTTATATTTAAATAATATACCAGTAGGTATCATGTTGAAATCTTTAGTATGAATATATTATATTTTAGTGAGAATGATATTATTTAAGTACTTTATACTATTAAACTGGTATTATATGTATGTATGTT
This sequence comes from Subacronicta megacephala, assembly GCA_958496365.1. Taxonomy (NCBI): domain Eukaryota; kingdom Metazoa; phylum Arthropoda; class Insecta; order Lepidoptera; family Noctuidae; genus Subacronicta; species Subacronicta megacephala. The sequence goes on along the minus strand of OY292529.1, from coordinate 12,395,083 downwards.
CATTGGTAGAACGAAGTTCGTTACAATTGTATGTGTCTCGAAAATTAAAGACTACATTTCATTTTGTAATCTAAGGTTATTTTTCTATAGTGTGTAATACCATTACCATGTACTGGAGGCATAAAACCATAGCCGATGTAATTAGCCATTAACCGGGCATGAATCCAAACATCTAAAAGTTTCCCGAAGGTCCTTTGCTCCTACTTCCTGGGGGAAGACCGTATGTGAGTTTTACTAGCAAATTTTATGCACTTCATTCACGCTTTGTAAACGCATAGTAACAGTCGTCACGCACCTCGTAAACACTCGTCTGTATTTTCCGAAGCGTTGCAAATGTTTAGGAAGTGACGGATTGCCTGCCTGGGACATCAGTACTTACATCACACAGTTATGCATGCATCCTATGCAAGTACCTATAGATGTCGAAGCCATAACATTGTATAACACGCCGTATTACAAGGAAGTGCGCCGGATTAAAAAACGTTACCTACGTTTTTTTTTGTCGAACGTCCGAATACGATCGAGCAAGCCCGTGACCCAACAGTGGGAACATTATAGGATGATGATGATTACTTTATTAGGATTAAGCTAGGCTATTGCAACTAAACCTATGATTTATCTTAATTATTTGAGTAGGTTAGTTGTTTTCACAGCCATTTAAGGACAGTACTTGATAACTAAAAGTTAAGCTTAACTTCATCCCACCTTTACAACACAATAATGAAATGCAATCAACAGTTAAGTGCACGAATAAATACTTCACATCCAGCTTTTTATAGCGGCCATGGAGATAATTAGCGTATCTCTACGAGTAAAGCGCGCCATGCACGATGCGACTAACCAAATGTAGTCGCATTAGGGCAATGGATGTAATCGAAAAACGTAAGCTATAAAAATACTCGTGGGATTATGTGTAAACGCTCTATTAGTTTTTAACATAACATAATTATTTTCCTCGAAGGGTTAAGCTGTCGTAAATGTACTTATGTAGATACACCTACAGTTTTCTGCATTTTCATGAAACCTGAGTCTGTTGCCATTTAACAGGCCACAAATCTGCTTCAGCTGCTAGTGAGATTTTCATAGAAAAACTGAATAACACTGCTCAGACTGCGAATCAAACCCAAGACCTCATGATTAGAAGCCGCGGATACGCTTACTAGACTGATTAAGCAGTTATAATTTTTTGTGTAAATATTTGCAACTGATAACATCGAGTAGAGAATACGACGCTTGTCATGAGGACATAACTATAAGTGTTTCAAAGATAGCAGTCTCTTGATCTCTTTTACCATTATATCATCCATAAGCGTTACTATCTAAAGGTCACATTGCTAGTAAGCTTTTACAAAAAAAAGGTGACTATCCTATCCTAGTGCACTTTATTTGAATTTCCCGTTGACTTCTCAGCTTTATAATTTAGTCGCATAGTGAATGGTACAAGCGGATGGCGCCAGCTGTTATCAGCTGATAACGTTTAATTAGGCCAGACGGATGTCTACGAGCTTTCCAGATACTCTTAAATTCTTGGGTCTTTTTAGGTAAATACAGCCAAGCACCTTAATTGTTCTCTTGATGTTATCACTTGGCATATTTATACAAAACAAATTCTTGCTTGCTTCTGTCTTTTTTTTTGACAACGTTTACAGCTACTGGAAATAACTGTGAATTTTCAACTTTCAATTGGATTTAAACATGATGTAGGTGTACCTAGGTTTCTGGGAAACTGTTTAAATACACACACATTTATGTCTCAGGTTCGAAAGCGGCGCTGAAAAATAACTCCGATGACACATTAACGTCAAAAAATTAAATATTTACAGAAATCATTTCACATTTTGCGCAAAAATACTGAGCAGTTATGACCTCAAATAAAATCGTCTATGTCAACATTGTACGAACACCGACATCCTTTATTTGTTTTCAAACAACGTCTAAGAAAGCTTGCCAAATGCCTCTGCCAATAATACGAGCAGACGTACGAAAAAGTTGCGTAAAGAAAAAAAAGGAAAAATATAATTTCGCAAGATGGCCGCGAATTGTCATGATTTGACATTTTAAGACGCTATAGCTCATTTAGCGGACGAGAGAGCGAACTATTAATTAAAGTTATGAGGAAATGGAATACAATAAAACTGAACTCCACTGTGGCCCGTGACTATTGTTATCGCAATATTATTTATTTATTACGGAGCACATGCTGGTAAAAACAAAGTACTTAGGTATTCCACCACACAAATTAAATTAGATTAAAAGATTTTTAGTTACCATTTCAAAGCAGGCGCGACATCAACAAATCTGTAACGTCTTTATTAAAATAATATATTTTGCATAATCGCGCAGTTTCCATGCAAAAACATTAATCCCCAGCATTAAGCTTAACATGGACTTAAGATTATAACAATATTCACAGATCATTTCAATCGTCTTAATAAAAAATCTCACGATCTCTTGAATACGTGGGGTAAGATAAAAATCTGGATTTATAGCATTCTGCTTCGATTGCCGGCCGCCATTACGGTGCGTCTAATGACTTTCTATTACTTTCCAGTCATTATTTCATAGCTAGCGGTCAATGGCATATAGCATTCAGCCAGTACAGATAAGTAATTAATGGTCAGTATTGTGTTGTGGAAATGGCGGTTTTTAATTAAAGCTTTTTTTATTTTTACGGCGTTTATTTATTACGTAATAATAACGTCTTTTGAAAATTAAATTTTATTTGAAAATTAAATCTTAAAAATGAACAGCATACTTACATAACAATATATTTTTTTAATTTTTAAGTTTTGAGACCTTTTATTTATTAAATATTATCTAAAAAAGTAGGTATACTTATAATAAAATATTATTCTAAAGAGATGGTCACCTGCTTTACAAAAATATGTTTCTAACTTTCAAAATTAACATTTTATCTTTCATTAATAGGCTTTCATTAAAAACATTAACCCGATATATTATTATGGATAAATAATTAACGACAAAGTTTTTCTTTATCTCCGGACGTGATAGTCGTACGAATAGATACATGTTAAATGTTAATTTCCAATACTGCGGTCTTTAATTGACAACTATAGCGAATAAATTAAAGCGCTGTGCGTGCTGTCGCATTTCTAGTGTTCATTTGATAGTTAATTTATTTTTAAACAGATGTAAAACTCGATGCCGCCAAACAAAAAGGTTTTAAGCCATTCAACTGGTATGGCAGTTAACGTATGCGTCGTCGCTGGAAGTGTAATTGACAACAGAACGAGTCGGCGTTGTCGTGAGCAGAGATAAACAGTTTTTAATGGTTATTTATGCGCGCGCGCCGGTCCCAGCGGCCATCCTCTAAAAGGCACGGGCTGAATTAAATACTCGCCAATGCCGACCTTTTTAACTGTTTTAATCGATTACATTGTAAAACAGCGATCAATGACCCGTGTTTAGGTTTTAGCGATCCAACATCCTTTATAAAACGATATCGATGCGGTGAATCGGTAAAATTTAATATCGATGTATCGGTCAGAACGTTTGAAAATTCTAAGAATTCTCGGATCCTATCTTAATTTAAATTAGTTTATCAAATTGTGTTATAAATGCTGATTTAGAGATTAGAGAAGACGTTAAGTATGATCTAAATTAAATTGATTATCCCATTAGAAACACCGCTTAGTGAAATTAGCATAACAGCCACTTGTCGATTCTGCTCTATATAAAAATCACAATATTTTAATTAAAATAAATCTTACATTTATACTAGAAAAAAAAGTTATACATATTTTAAATTAATATTATATTCAAATAACACCCAATAAAGAAACCGGATCCAATTTATTCTTGGTTTTCATTTGTCTAACTAGAACTAGCTTAAATATTGTTGAATTTACCTTCCTACCTGCCACCGTTTACATAACTCTTACCTACTAATGAATCACACTAAATCAGTGTAATAAAATATGTAATTATCTGTACTAAAAATTCTCAAAACGTATCGTATCAGATAGCAATCGACCCATCAACGATAAAATTTATCAATCACCGTCGATATCTGTAGATCATTAACTAAACGTTACATGGATACGGAAGCTAGGGTATGAATAATGCTGCAGAGCGCCGCTATGTATGAACCTACGTACAGCTACACATCAAGCTATACAAAACCCAGTATAGCTGGCTTTGAATTGTGCGGAAAGCAGTTACAATGCGAAGTCTCACTATATACTGGATTTGATTACCTAAATGTGTAGCTGTTTGTTCTAAGACAAATTTTGGAATCTGTAGCCTCTATTGCCTAACAATTAAATAATACCACATCGATTACCGAAAGACCAACATCAAATAAGCTCCTCGTCCTCGTCCACTGAGATGTTTTAGGTCTCATATATGGGACTAAGTCTTAATGCAACGCTTTTTCGATTAATCGGGCACAAATCAAAACTTAGAACTGCTACTGAAAATTTCACACACATACAGCTCGACTTGAGAAGTGAATGTATACGCTCAGCAGCAACAGAAAAAGAGTATCAAGCAAGTTGAGGTTAAATATATATTGATTCGAAAAACTATACAATATCTAGCTATGTTTTACCCAAAGTTCAATTCAAACGAACGCCATAAAAACTAAGCCTTGTCTTATTCGTACACTAAAGGTGTATAACTTTTATAATCCATGGTTATACAATAATGACTTGGAACCGGGTCGTGTCGGATGGGACTCGGAATCTATCTAATTGGGCAACATTCCTCTCACCTCCCACCACCGACCCTTCTACGATGACTGTGCCATTTCTGGGATACGACGAGCCATTGGAAGGGATTTCTTTGAATTTTTGCGCCTTTAGTGATCTCATTGATGGATGAAATGACGTATTGTAGATTTATTTTAAACTATTTTTATAGGTACAGGACGGCCTGTTTGGTACTATGTATTGATGCCCATAAATAGGAAAGATATAAATATTCGCTTGTATAACCTTCGGGATTCATCTACAAAAATAAAATTAAGTATAAGTATCTATATCTACTCATATCTCATCAATTAAAATATAAAACAAAACGATCGATCGTCTTGATCTACAATTTAAAAGAAGACATCGATCCGCGATCGAGTAGGTATAGAAAACCGAACGCATCCAGATCGCATCGGGTCGACGCACCGAGCAACGCAATAAAACGAAACGAATGCGCCCGCGCATCGTGCGGTAATCGCGCGCCTTTGATCTCGCCGCCATCCCGCCCTCTCTCCCCACCCGCACCTCCCCGCGACGCATTTACTACGACTTTATTACAAGTAATTTGTGATTATTAACGGTATAATTAAAGCACAATTAAAAGCCTGCAGTTGACGGTACTTCGAAATTAATATGGGAATGAAAACGGTCGCCCTTTGATTGGTAAGCGGTATGCATGACGAATTCGCGGCAGCTTTTGAGAGTGGGTTGAAGTTTCGAACTATTTATTATAATTAAAGTTTCGAATCGATAAAATTTATGAATGCTCCGAGATTGATACTTCAAGGTGTTGTATATTCTTGGATGTTTATACAAACCGAAAATCATTCTTGTCTACTTCTCGTTTCAAGCTAGTAATTTATTTCCAGTCATGTAACAATCTCTAAATAACTATACATCGCATTCATCAAAAGTTTTGCTACATCATAGGGTCTATAATTATACCTAATTCTGTTCCACTGTGTGATAGCTTGAGTCCAAGGCTGAAAAAATAGCTACGACTGCCGAAGAAAAGGCCCGCGGCGCTTGCGCAGTTAAAACGGCAAAAACGAACCGGAGAACTCACAAATTGCCGCCCCTAATTACCTCAGGTAGGCGGCCGCACAAAGTGCCCAGTTTTTTATACTATAAAAAGTGCTAAGTTATTCAAAAACAGGTCCTGCGCAGCAATAAATATGATTCCAAGCTCCATCAGATGCATAAATTAAGATTTAACCTGGCGTATCCAAAAAAACATAACCAAGGAAAAATCAATCAAGTTTTGCCGAATTCATTAACAATAACTCTTAAAATCTTTTGTCCAGTGACGTTTATGAATCAGGAAGTCTTGAATAGTAAGCAAATACATAAATTATTACTCAAAACAGATTAAAGCCAAAAGATAATTTAGAAACAGATAAGATATCCATCAAAATTGATCTCGAGGAAGCCGGCGGACAAAAATAACGAGCTCAAAAATAACAAAGGAGGATTTAACAGCATCAAAAACTTTCTTCCATCCGTGAGACAGCGGCCTTTTATGATGCCACATTATACTCGAATACCTGCGCTAATGATAGGGTGCCGGTTCAAAGAATAACGCAGGGGACTTCTCAATAACACCTTAACAGCTGTACCTGGGTCGATCGCCGAATCACCGGTAAAAACATGGGTAATTTTAACACACACCACAAAGGCGCCGACCAATGTAGGGAAATAGGTTATCAAAGTGTACGCAACTCATTTATCGTGTAACACTAATACTTTATTGTTTTACGATCCAGCTATTTGCCTTCCAAAACTGTATTGTTTGATAAAAGAAAGGGTACACTAGCAATTCTTTGTTTTCAAGGATCGCTTTTTGAACAATTCCATTGAATAGATTGCGTTGAAACTTTTTAGAAATCTTATCAGACGTTTCTAAGATATTTTTAGATAACCAAATACCAATTCCTAATTTTGGGAATAAATCGCAAAATAACATCATAAACTTTACATGTTACGTTGGTGTTTCGAGCTGGAGCGGTTTGTTAGTTCAACAGTGTTAATAGCCAGAGGTAAAGGTGTGGGTGCCTTAAAATTGGCTCATTACCACCTTCCAGAGTTAAAAGCCGGTCTTTGTTGGCCTTGGAGGACTGCTTGCACGGGATTTGAATTTGTTACCACAAAAAATGTAGAGGAAATTGTATTTGTTGATGTAAAACCTAACATTGTTTGCGGAACCCATTTAAATGAGGATGTTTTATCTCTACATCGAAATGATTTAGATTTTCAAACGAACGGTGTTGTGGAATTATGTTGCCAACGATAAATGTGACTTTAATTGCCCAATCTAAAGGTGAACGGCCGATTCCGACGCGGCCGCATCTGATGGAGTTTCTCGGCATGGACCGGCCCACTTCCAGTGGTCCAAGATCCTAGCTGAGATATAGATGAAGTTGTGTTGGACCCACAGAATTTTGTAAAGGCGTTACACTTATTATGTTCAAAACAGTGCAATTCTGAACTTAAGAAACGACAAAACTGAGATCATTTCGTAAAGATAAAAAAGCACGTGGGAGGGAGATTCCGTGCGCGATTGTTAATGTTATGGATCGCTGTGGTCGTGGATTTTTTAGAGAAAATGAAATACAAATGTAATAAAACGTGACCATGTAAAACTTTAGAACTCCAGCAGTCCGGAAATGGAAAGCTGCGTCTAGAACCACTTCGTAAATCCTTCAATAACTACAAATTGGTACATCTCAAGCTCAGTTAGAATATTTCCCAATTGATAACGACCATGATTGCAATCGACACGATTATTCATAAGAGCCGATCTCTTTGAGTTCAGATTTAATCACTGCCAATTAGAATTCTAATAAAGAGCTTAATTAGCTACAATTTAAAAGCGGCAAGCTGAAAAGGAAATGAGATAACGTACCAAGCAAAACTAATAACTATATGAGACTAGAGTATTATATCGGAAATAATATGTATGCTGACAAGACTTCAACCATCGTCTTCCACTATCAGCTTAGCAAATTTCAAATATAACTAAAGATATCAGATATATTGAGTTTTAAAGCGATGCCGCCGATAAAGTGGCATTAACCGATACACATCGGCACTTAAGGCAAAGATAGCACCTATTCGATAAGGGATATAAATGAAAATAAATGGTTACTCTTGCGTTATGCCGTTGTAAAGATATCACTATCAGCGATAGTAACTATGAAAGTGCCGGTAGTGTGTTTATTGATTTAATGCGACCATACTAACGACATTAATCCCGTGTAATTTGCAATATCACGTGTTTTGAAAGTAGGATTACTCGATGAGGGGCGCGATGGGAGGATAATTTTATCTATTCTCAACGCACGCTGTGTCAAAGGCGCTTTTGAACGTAGACCTTTTGCAGTCAATTTATGATGAATCAACAGGTGCGTTAAGCATCGTGTTTGCGGTACGAGCGGAGCCGGTTCGCGCAACTAGTACGACGGCGATGTAAGATCGTGCCTTTGATGTGCCGCGCGATAAGAACGCGCTATTTGCTGCCTCTTATCGCTCACGTCTGTCGTTCGACGCCCACCGTTTATTATTTATCGCGTAAACAATGGCAAAGACTTTATATGGAACAAGAATTAGATTATCAACTGACGTTTAGGTTTTTGGACTTCAAATTTTGGCTTTGTTGTCATAATTCCAAAAAAGGAAGCAATTGAGGCAGCCGCTGATGATGTAAACGTGATAAAACATCAGGTTTGAAAGTCGTAAATGGTTTCTGAGCAGAATTTTTAAAATGGAATCTGAGAAACTCCAAGAAACAAACTTAACAAAAGGTCCCGTGTGAAACAAGGGTGGAATTGCAAGCAATTTAGAACACCCTTCATACAGGAGATAGTGTATATCCGAAAGCTAACAATACAACCCTCCGAAACATCGCACATTACAAGTCCAATATCAGTTTCAAAAACCATAAAATCTATTCTGCTGTACGCCGTAAATCAAATGATAACAATGGGGAGGCTTCAACGTATGATACAGAACACCATAAAAGTTGATACATGGGTCCACCCCTACTTTCTGTCACAAGAACGTTATTTTCTCCAAAAATTATACCCTTTTTTCACATACCTAATTATATTTTGGTCCATAATATGTGTTATTTTGAAGAACAGGACCGACAGGCCAAAAAATGCAATCGGACTTTTGCCTCTTTAGCTTTTAATTATTCAGTAAAGTTTAATACAATTGTAACTATTTCACAGTTACGTAGTTTTGTTCTAGGAAACGAATTTAGGTACATACTTTTGTTTAATTGATAAAACTTCATCATCATTCAATACTCTTGTATTGGTTTTTACATCTCTAACATTTTAAGCAGAATTTTGATCTAGCTGATCCAAAGAATCCCTTACCGCATCCTCGGCTTCCTTCTGGTCTTTGTGTCCCATCAGGTTGGGCATAGCAGTCCAATTGTATCCCAAATCCTGGCATAATGGCAGCTTAATCCTCTCGCACTTGCCACCTTCGACCTCTTCCTGATCAGCAGACACCAGCGATACAAGCAGGAGTAAACAAAAAATCCGTGCCATAGTTATATTATTCACAAATATTAGAAAACACTAGTATATTATGTCATATTTCAACAAACTCAGTCACAAAATCACTGTTAGTAAACACTGGTGAATCGTAAACATATTTTATATTTAGAAAAAGAAGCGCGCGACCTTCCTCGTCTCTAGCTTGGAGCAGACTGATTCAAATTTCGAACGCGGCGCGGCGTTTCAATTCAAAGGCAAAGGAACGAAACCGGTCGGCCGGTGCGTTCAGAAACATGCATATGTTCCGATAAAAGGTCTGAACGCATGAACAGGGCATTAAGATGAAAAGAAAAAAACGAAAAGGGCCTAATTCGTGTACGGCTCACTGCAATCAGTGGGAGTAATTTAAACCGTCCCTGTCTTATGTTTGGGAGAGAGTGGGAAGGAAAGAACAATGAAGAACGTATAAAATTAAGTATATCTGCCCATGAGGTTGGATTTTATTTTACGAAATTGCTGCAATAAAAGTGTTGGTAATTGAGAGGTTCTAAAATTTTATTACAAGCTTCGGCGATACTACGTTGTAGGTACATGGGTTCGATGTGAGCTACAAACAATTTATTGCTAGTGAGAGCTTTTTATTGTAAGCTAAACTATGTAGTTCAATAAGCTGATAGAAGTTGCGCTATTGAAATTTAAATCATCTGAAACTGGGAACATAAACATTGCGTTCTGGAAGAAAATACATAAATTGAAATTGGGAATTTTGAACTTCGGAGTGCCAATGTGATATTCATCTTGCGTTGTATATAAATTGATTTAGGGTTCTGTTAAAAACACAGGGGGGCAATATCTAAATTGCAGCGTTCAACAATCTATTCTACGTTCATATCGGATAGATTAGGCAGTATTAGGTGATTCGCAACCTTGGATTTATAGATATAAGTAGAATGAATTTATTTATCTGCTCGGGCTAATAAAGCTACTTATAGTTCTAATAGCATAAGGTATAACTAATATTCTTTTTTGTGTCTAGTAAAGTACACATTTCCAGACTATTTTTTTTTCTTTTAGAAGTACCAGTTCATTCATTAGTCTGCTACCTACTGAGTTGTTGTACTACCTCTGAATTTAATTTGCTAGTGGCGTGTAATTGACTTTTGGTCCAAATTCATGTTTAATACTTAAAAAGGTTAATCGAATAAAACTTGGCAATTGACTCTATTATAAATTCCAGTTTTTTATGCATCATTAATGTCATTATCTTGATTTATACGTTCTTAATGCTATAATTGAAAAATATCTACGGTATTGTCAATGTAGTAGCTATGTATGCCATTTCAATACTTCGTATATATGTCTCTACTAAATATGCTTGCTTGCATACTTAACCAATTTTTAATTAAACAAGTATCTATCTACTTACAACTAATAAAAAAACTAACTTGTGTATTAGTTTATTTTGTACAAAGTTAAGCAAAAGTTCCATTACGATACTTTTTAATTTAGAACAAGTTTTTTGATAATTTGCGAATCAATTTCAAGTTTTCACGTCAGTTACTTTCAGTGACAAGTGACAGAAACAGCGCTATCGTTTCCGCTCGTGCCTCCATCTTTCAGTGCCGGCGTCCCAAGTAGAATACACAATTAGGTCCCTTCATTCCATTACTCCAATAACACCTTTGATACTTCCAAATTAACCAAGAGACTTGCAACTTTCCCCTGACACCTTAAAGTCTCAAATTATTTAACAGATTCCGTATCTTCCTCAGCAATCTCGTCAAATATATCTTGGTCTCTGTCTGTTAGAGAGACTATTTGATATTGAAAGGCTTGAAAGAGCCTGGTTAAGTTGGTGGGTCGGTATGAATAGTTGCATTGTGCGAGCGGGACGGGGCGAGGCGGTGTCAAAGGCGCCGCCTGTACGGTGCGCGTACGCCAGCCGGACGCCGCGGGAATGCCTAATTAAGGACGCATGCGTGGACTGTGGGGTGAGGCGTGAGGCCCGCCTGCACGCGATAAGCGGATTACTTTAATGAGAACACTGTATCCTATAAATATTAATATTCGTATGGAAGTCGTAACATAACTAAATTGTTTAAAAAAAAAAACAGATTTACATTGTTTGTACGCACGGCTACACATCAAGCTATACCAATACAACGAGCTCTTTTTAAATGGGAGAATTAACAATGCGAGATCAGCTTAAACTGGATTTGTATGGGTTAACCTGTAGCCGTGTGTACGTTGAAGCATATTTATTGAAATGCTTCATTGAAAAGAAGTTAATGTTAAACTCGACTAAGGCTCAAATGCCTAGCAGTAATTAAAATTTGTTTTTTGTGCACTAATATATTATAATTGAATTTAGAAATTTTCATTTCTTTTTTCGGGTGAGAATTACATGTATTTAAATTTTAAATTACGTTTACTTTTCTGGAACCTACATCTAATTTTGCCGACGAAAAAATTCCCATGTTTTTATAATCTGCCCCCAAATAAGATAAGAAAATGACCACCCGCTTTCACAGCGACCGCACATCACTCGCACACAGCTCGGAATCGTAATTAAAACGTCAGATATGGCGGCGTTGCGCGCGCGCAATGAAGCCGCGATTCACGCCAAATGCAAATATCGCCCAATTGTTCCACAGGAAGACACATACTTGACGAATATTAATTCCCCTTTGATGATAAACACCGACCGGCGCTCGCGCATACTGTGAAGACCAAAAAGGAGGTGTGATGTCCGTAACAATAGCGGACGTGCAGTGTATTGATTAGTTATCGACAGGGACACAATTATAGCTAGCCTTAAATGGTTCTTAGATATTTTGCAAGACATCACATTTTTGTTTAACTTAGGTAATAAATAATAGGAGTGAAATGAGACAATAAGATCAGCATTACATAAACCTACTTACATAATAAATCAGCATTATATACCACCACGCCTGTATTCCCCGAAGGGTTAGGCAGAGTTCGACTGTATGTTTAAGTCTCATGTAATAGGGGGCGACCCTATTGTCATTCACCGGGCACAATTCGAAACTCCGGAAATTTTCAGTAGCATCTCTATTGAACATTTCCTAAAAAAAGGCCTGGGAATCGAAGCTAGGGTCTCTAGCGTAGCAGTCGCGCTTAGAACCACTCGACTAATGAGACAGTCACATATGTTTTATTTTATTTATATTAAAATTACTACTGAGAAGTTCTATTAAAATTGATTGAATAACAGGAATTCTAATTAAAACAACAGTTTGTAGTTTTATAGTTTCAAAGAAGAGACTTGACGCGTCCATCGTGCATCTTTTGATGTCCATCCATGTTCTACTTAGTGATTCTAGCTTTGTTTTATGTAGATGATAATCGTCATAGTTTGCCTTATATGAATGGTATATAAAATGAATATATTTCTAACCTCATAGGAACGGTGGCAAGCACAAGTTACCACAATATGTCTTTTCTCAGTCGATTTTAAAGTGAATCATCAACAGTTTAAGGTTTAAAATCATTTGGAGTTTAACAGTTTTGTTTAACCTAATGTGCTGGCGACTGTACTTAGGCTAGTTTTAATTTGTTTAATAAATTAACTAAATCTTGTTATAAGGCCTAATTTTGATTGTAATAACATTGAATATTAGGCTACATCAAAGTGCTATTGACGTGGTAATAGGGTAGCATCAACGCGATTCCCAGTTACAAGTCTTATGGCAACAGACTCGCCCCTTATTATATGGGACCTAAAGACACTGGCGAACTGTCGGTGTACATTAGTACACCTCTGCCTAACCCTTATACAAAACAGGAGTGGTATTCTTTCTACCACTAACGATTGTCATAGGTGTTCGTATGACAACCGGGACCGACCGCTAACGTGCTTTCCGATGTAAGTACGGAGGGGTCTCGATTTGTTAAGAATGGTACCCATCCACAGACTGACCGCGGCAGGCGTAGCTTAATCTGCAGAGCTGTTATTCAGCGCAGTTATAACTTAGTAACGTAAGAAATTATTGACGCAATGATGCGACCACCTGCGTAAGCGTTTACGCATGGCATGTGACGTGCATTTGTTTTTACGATGACATATCTATAGAAACCGACGCGCAATGAGTCATTACCGGGTGTAACAGTGTGTAACAGCCTTGGACAGGGTATCTATGGGGTCGGCAGAACATGTTTGGTTCTCGTGAGATCAAGGTAACCCCTCTATATAATTTTTAACGTTGTCATTCCGGTCGATTTTGTCGACCCCCATACACACACCCTTGTCGCTCTTGCATTTTATAGAAGAAAATATCTAGATGGTAACCTTAGATTGTCCTGTTGAAACTACCACGCCAGTTTAGTGCGTCTACTGTTTAGTGCGTCTACTGTAAATATTTTGGCTGAGCATTGTTTCCCAAAATATAGGAACAACTAGCTTAGTTTGGGAACCAAACAACGTATAGAAATTGGAGCAACATTAATTTATAAACAAATTTTTGTGACAAGTCATTTTTTTTATTTATGGTGAGATTTTAGTACACCTCTGCCTAACCCTTCGGGGAATACTTACAGGCGTGATGGTGTGTAGTATGTTTGTTGTTATGTTATGCAAAACAGGTAATTCAATAGATTACTTGCTTTACCTTGCTCAACTGTCTTTGCTTTTAACTCATAAATTTCCTTATAAAGATTACTCCTACAAAACACGGTCAATTAAACACGTTCTACTGACAAAAAGTCCGATTGTAAGCATCCCGTGTCGGCTATTTCTGCCCCCATTAGCCGGGGAGAGGCCAAAAAGGCTATTTGCAGGCCCAGCGCAATTACCGCGCGTCTCGCGAGTCGCGGGGTCGCAGACACAATTAAGTGAATTTGCCAACGTCAGCAAAAACTGAGGGCGAACCTCGAGGGGCTGGTGACCATGAGTTAAGTAGTGACGAGACTTTTTGAGGATATTATTAATTTCTGGAAGTAAATAAAAGTCTATGTTGAAAACACTGAAATCCATAACCTTTATTGTTAAAAAAAAATGAAGTGGAAGAACAGACGATTGATGAGGCAGACAAGTGCTGGAGTGCAGGAGACCGCGTTTGGGAAGGCGTAGTGTGGGCCCTGCGACAATGTATCTACGATTTGAAGAAGGTGTCTGGCAGAGGATGGATGCGAGCTGCCCAAGACCGGGATCTACGGGGAGGTCTATGTTCAGCAGTGATATGATGATGATGATGAAATATACCGTTGATCTGTAGGTGTACATAAGTACACCAATGCCTAATCCTTTGGGGAAAACTGGTATGATGGGATGTTTATGTCTATTGATTTAGTCCTCCAGTTTCTGCTACCTTTTTTTTGAAGTTCAGAAAATCCTCATGGAGATTTTGCAACCGGGAGAGGCGGCATGGTCAGCCGAACTCATTCCGTAGCCTTAAAGACTCGGCCATGGAATTCAAGACATTTGCTTCGACCATGACGGACTGTGGTCTGGTCTAAACAGTCCCATCAAGGGGCAAGGCCTTTCATTGTTTCCTACATAAAGGAGCGCGTGAAGCAGATAAGCTACGAGATCATAGGGTGCATTAGGACGTAAAAGTTCATCAGAGTAACGTCCTAGAAAATCCCTCATTTATATAAACTTATGGTGAGCGCACACAGTTGGTATAATTTCAGCGGAATGCCGGCGGCGGAGCGTTGTCGTAAAAACTATGACGAACGCACGCCCGAGCGGCCGCGGCAGAAAAACTGACTGAGTACCGTACATTACAAGCTGAAAATTCGAGCCCGTGTGTGCTCAACTTTATAATATTACGGATACTTTTTTGGAGAGCACAGGAACACGTTTGTTTGGTTTTAAATCCATTTTTAACGGTATCCTTGGGAAAAGTCGCATCGCTAATCCAAGGTTCTGAAATTGCCTCATATTATGATGAACTACAATAAATATGATTCATGGATACACGGCACTTTCGCTACATCTCGTGGGAAAGTAGTGGAGACAAGGCTACGTAGAATATAACCAGTGTAAGCTGGACTTTCAATGTACGAAAAGTCTATAAAATATGATGATGTCACCTTATAGCTGCAGTTGCAGTTCATACATGCAAAACTGGCTTTCAATATTTTTTTGTGCCAACTTAATTTTTGTAGTATACCAATGTGCTGTCTTATAAAAGTGGGGGTCCCATATGGAAATAATGGGAAGACTGATGATAGCTCATACTTTACTTACTATACTATACTTTTTTATACATACATAAACTCAAGCCTTTTTCCCACAGGGTAGGCAGAAACTATAAAATGCCACTTGCTATGCTTGCATATCTCTTTCGCTTCTTCCACATTAATACATAATATTGTCATACACACGCGCCGGTTGCGACTACTACGCACCTGACCTTTTTGGAGGACCTCGCCGTAACTCTTTTATGCTATGAGGAAAATTGCCTCGTCTACCGGATATCCCGAAGGCAAGGTAATGTCGAGAATTATATCGACTAAAAACCACACTTACCTTCTCCTGCCCTTTATTGCAACCCATGAAATGTCAAATATTTACTTGCTTGCTTGCTGTATAGCAAACAGCCGCTCATCGAATTTGTTTCCCTATAATTACTAATCTACTCCAACCCCTTCCGTCAGTACCGTAGGAGACTTTTAACCACCTCGGAGTCTCATGACGTCTATGCGACATCAATCACCGGGTAATCAATTGCATCCACTCCCATTTTCTCGTCGATGTTTCTATTTTTGTTATTATATAATTGTCTTGTTAATCAATTCTTTAAACTTTTAACTGACTAATGCACACTGCCAATTTCTAATTTGATTTTTAACTTAATTTATAGATACAAATACGTATATTAAATCGATAATTGATGGATAAATTAAACTAGACTAACAGCTAAACTATATTTATAAATAAAAGAAAAATTAAAAAAGGGCATCAAAGAACTCCGCATCGCTATCAGCCGGGAGGGTACCCAAAAGGCTGGCTGCATTGCCACGTTGTATGGCAATGCTGATTCTTTGAGCAAAGTATAGGCCAGCCTTTGGGTCACGTGAAGCCTCGTTCAGTCGTTTGGCAATACCCTTAAAAAGGGATAGTGCGCTTGGACCCCATGGCCCCAACGTTTCAACCCCAAACGGTTCGAAAATATAACAGTTAATTAGATTGTTATATTTTCGCCGCTTGTTGGTCTCCGCCGTTGCAGCACCAGCACCAGCATAGCCCGCTGAACTAGGAAGATGGGATGGCGCAAGAGTATCGATTTAATATACGTATTTGTATCTACATATTAAAAAAAAAAAACTTAATTTATAAATTTTTATTTTTTTAATTTTTTTTACTTTTTTTGAAATCTGATTTAACTTGTTGTATCTAAGTACATAATTTTTTTTTGATGGATTTACTTTATAATTTTTAATTCTGATTAATTTATGGTAAATTAATAATTTTAAATTAGTAATTTTTAATTTAATTTGTGTAAGGTTAATTCAAGAATGCTACCTTACTTGTCCCTTTATCTTTCTGAGAGTGTTGTGTCCTTCTGTAAGTGACCAACTCACTATGCCTAAAACTGTTTGTAATTTTTTGTTTATGTATGTCAGTGAGTAAGTCGTTGAAGTACCATAAATAAATAAATAAGTAAATTACATTAATTCTCATGTCACGAGTGAATAGGTCGGCATCGGTCGAATAGCGACTTGGCCAAATGCAAACCATAAAAAAAATAACAGACGAACTAAACGTCACTTTCACTTATAACTGACGCCCCTAGGCAGAAGGCCTGGAGGCGACGTAAAGTAATTACCTATCCTAACGGCACTGCAAAGACAACGTCATTCCTGCAACAAGGCCTGCGGCAATCATTTCTAGATTGTGAGACATAGATAGAACTATTGTAATTGTAGAGTGCCATCTCTGTCACAACGATTGTGTTATCAAGTTGTGGTTCCTTCCAATTCTATTAATTTACAGCGTTAAACTCATCATCTTCCTTGCCTTTTCCCCAAAGATGTTGGTGTCTGCTTCCAGTCTATCCAGATAGGCTGAACATCAGTATATTACACGAAGCGCCTGCTATCAGACCTCTGCAACTCAATTTCTAGGCAACACCGATACTTAAAGGATAGACTAGTTGTCAAGCTTTTGGGCTTTCGTCTACCACAAATTTAATGCTTATGTATCGATAAAAATTAGTCGAGGGAACAGAATAGAAGATTAGCATCAGCTTTCATCTAGCTAGGCTTAGATGGCTTTTGCAAATTCAAAAGTTTCATGCGATCATCATCGTATCATGATCATTGCGATAATTGTGGTCAGTGCAAAGTGTAATCTTCATTAATACTTTCGCCGGGAATAGTAGGCTTTTTCGAGATAAGGCCTATGTCCATCTGCAAATCTAAATTTAACTCAGTGTCAAATTTAATCAAAATTTTTAGAGAGGCATTATGGACAAATAAACGCACACGTAATAAAATTAATACATTTTACAAGCGGTCTACTTTTCGCTTAGACCAAGACATGTCGCAAAAAAATACGTACGCAGCTGTTCCACTATCCTTTAAAAACCGACTGCTGCCACACTACTATTTGACAGTCCACGTGTTTTTAGAATTTCATGACAGGACAGAAAAATGTGACAGGCTTTCAGGGCCATGTTTTAAGCTCGGCAACATTATTCTATACATAAAAACCCATACATACAGTTTTCAGACAGAACCCTTACAATAACTGTCGTTACCTTTATGTTTTGCACAATTATTTTGCGTGACAATTATTTATAGGTACATGGCGTTTATTCCGAAGAACTCGAGCATTCAAATATTTTTATTGGATATAGTCTCAGATCAAATAAAAAGTTAAGATGAAACTTTGCTAACAAAGAAGTGAGGCCGTCTCAAACTACGCCTAGCCGTGTACAAACACAATTTTACACTATATAGCAATACCGAAACTACGCCTCACTTGTCAGTCGAGCTTACGATAGCTGGATAGCTCGACTGACAGGATAAGGCGTAGTTTTAGTTTAAAATTGTGTTTGTACACGGCTAGGCGTTGTTTTAGCCGGCCTCACTTCTTTGTTCGCAAAGTTCCATCTTAACTTTTTATTTGATCTGAGGTTATAGTAATTTGATTGCTGCGAACCCAACCCACATCATACAGCCCTCGCAATTATATTACTAACCGCAGGACCAAACCATGATAACAGAACGACAAGCTAGTGCACGCACGCGGCATTCCTTTCTGTTTTTTTACTAGCCTGCGCAGGCGTCACGCTGCGCGAGTAGGTGTTAATGCAGACCCCCGCTGCGCTGGAGTCGCCCGCGCTTTATTTATCACTAGACAATGCATGTTGATGCTGTTTGTGACTTGTATTGCCGGTGTTTTGGCTTTTTTATGGCAATCAATGTGTAATTACAGGTTCTTATTACGTTTTTTAATATCATTACCATCTTTTTATGTTTGTTGTGGCTGCAATGAGTCGTACTGTAATTAAGCGATTTTTTATTCATTTTTATACGGCGTATGGTTTGGCATTACTTAAGTACCTACATGGATGTTTTATTTTTACTTTCTTGTTATCTTCCAAAGAGCTTTATTGAATTATAAGGTTTATGATTCATCTTGTTCAGTAAGTAGGGTGCCAAAAATATTGCCAAAAAAAAAACTGAATAGCCATAAAAAAACCTTGTGTATTTATAAAATGTAAAGCGTCCTTTCAATATCACAAAACAAAATTGAGATTCCAATGGTCTTTTAAATCGATTTTACGGTAAAAAAAATGCTTAATTTAATTCTAAAGGAAATTAGGTTCAATTCTCACGGAATGTTTTTTTTTAATCATGGAAAGATCTCACATATATCAAGTCAATAAATAAATATGTTGAAAAGACTGTTACCGTATATTGCTCCCGATGATTTTGTAATTCCAATGGTGTCAGGGCCGCGCGGGAGTGCCGGAGTGTCGGAGTGAGAGGCGGGTCGCATGCCACCCGCATCTTTATGGAAATTTGTCTATTCTTCACGGTTTTCGCTCAAGGGTTGAGAAGAATATTGTGAGCGGTGTAAATTATGTTTTGAATTTAACAAATATTGGGAGCTCAGAAACGTAGCTATGCGAGGAAGTATTTGACACCTCCCTGTGGTCTTTATAGGCTCTTATTCATAATATTAAGTACCTGTATTATAATAAGAAAATCCATTAATACCCTCCGGCGGCGTATTTGAAGACATTATGTCACCAAGCCTACATTATTTCCCGAAGATAAACTGTACTTTGAAATCAATAGTTCGCTGGTATGTTTAGGTCCCTGTAATATGGGGTGTGCCTATTTTAGTATATTAGTGATGCCCACCGGTATCAGGAACAGTATTCAAGGACCCGAGGTGGTCAGGGCCCTAGAGAGAGAAAGATTCAGGTTCCTCTTCCTCCAAGAGATTAGGTATCTCTTGGAGACGATTCTCCAAGAGTTAAAGTTTATAATATTCACGACAAGATAAAAATAACAAACAAACTTATACTTAATATTGATTAGACAACTTGTGCAATTGTGAGCTAGCTGCTGCGCTGATATTCTGATAGAGCCCTCTGGAGAATCACCGCTTTCTGTATCAAGCCCTTGTCAGCTCCCTAAAGAGAGCCTCCCCATATGTAAGTTGAGGTTCTCATATTAATATTTTGTAATGCGGAACAGCATAAAGATGAGAAGGAAGGGGTGGCGCTTCCTTGCAGAGATGGGACGCACTAGTATCGCACTAGTGCACATATTTTTTATTCTTAAATGTGTCATAATATTTTTAATTCTTTTTGTATTTAAGTCTCATCTTGTTGCTTATACGAGTATGCTATAACCGCTTGACACTTAGCTGATCTGTAGACCCTTTTTAGGGTTCCGTAGCCAAATGGCAAAAAACGGAACCCTTATAGATTCGTCATGTCTGTCTGTCTGTCTGTCTGTCCGTCCGTGTGTCACAGAATTTTTACTCTGAAACTAAAAGAGCTATGCTGTTGAAACTTGGTAAGTAGATGTATTTTGTGAACCGCATTAAGATTTTTACACAAAAATAGAAAAAAACAAAAAATTTTAGGGGTTCCCCCTCAGGGTTCCCCGTACTTAAAACGGAAACTCAAAAATTTGTGTGGTATCTATGGATAGGTCTTCAAAAATGATATTGAGGTTTCAAATATATTTTTTTTCTAAACTGAATAGTTTGCGCGAGGGACACTTCCAAAGTGGTAAAATGTGTGTCCCCCCCTGTAACTTCTAAAATAAGAGAATGATAAAATAAAAAAAATTATATGATATACATTACCATGTAAACTTTCAACGAAAATTGGTTTGAAAGAAATCTAGTAAGTAGTTTTTTTGTAATAGTTATAAATCGTAATGGTACGGAACCCTCCGTGCGCGAGTCCGACTCGCACTTGGCCGGTTTTATTTTTTATTTCAGTTTTTTTTTGTGTCTCTGTGTTGGCTAAATAAAAGTTTTTTCTTTCTTTCATCAAGCCCTAGGCGAACGAGAGCCTTCATAGATTTAAGTTGAGGCTCTTATAATTATTATTAGAATAAGGGGCAACCCTGTTATGAGCACCGTTGCACCGTGACATGGTGACGAAGTGTGACACTGCATAATTCATGTCCTGAGTGCTACCAAACCCACTCACGGCCGGGAGCCGGCCAGAGTCCCATCATGACTTTGTTATACACGGATAGGGTTTCGACTTTTGAATATAGTGTAGGTTGATCTTCCATTCATACATACCTATATCAATTGGAACCTCATTGCGAAACACTGTCTCTTAAGATACGGGTTACCCTAGATTAAGAAAGAAAGAAAAGAAAGAAAGAAACATTTATTCGACTCAAATAACAAGTAATAATTATAAAATTACAAAAGATAAAACAAAAAAAAACATGCATAAATATGAGTCGAAGAGGCTACCAGCTCAGCATAATGTTGCAGATATTGTACCTTACAGCTCCCATTAATTAATTAACTCTAATTAAGATGATATTAAAATAATAATAATAATCGTGTTACAAGTAAAATAATATATAATATAATGTCAAATAGGTGTATGTTCATTAAGAGGTAGGCATGTGAAGAGGGTGCACGCACAAAAGCAGACCAAGTAATGTTATTGGTGTAAGTAGTTGGCAGTGCTAGAAGAGGCAGTCAATTATGCCGTTTAGTTGCGTTTAGTAGAGATGGAGTTCAAGCTATTGTGTACAGCAACTCTGTAAAAAATCGATTAAACTCTATTAAAGTACAATTATCTGTTTTTTTGGAAAATAAAGCAATCAATAAAGATCCCCAGGTCGAGCAAAGTGTTAAATGGGTTTTTCTATGGAATTCTCAGTAGCAGCTCGGAGTCTGGATTTGTGCCCGGTGAATGGCAATAGGCTTGCCCCCTATTCCATGGGACATAAACATACCGGCGAACTGTGGGTTACATTAAGTACACCTCTGCCTAACCCTTCGGGGAATACAGGCGTAATGGTATGTTTTGGGAAATAAAGAATACTACATTGTGAGGAAACCTGCATGACTGATAAATTTTTTTGACGACGTGTGAAGCCTGCCAACCCGCAGTTAGCTAGCGTGGTGGACTATATCCTAATCCCTCTCGTTCTGAGGGAAGACGCATGCCCAGCTGTGGGGGACAATGTAATGGGTTGTATCATATAATGATGACGTGAATCACAAGTTTACATCTATCCTACACTACAAACAGGTGGTGTGTAACGCATAATTTTTCAACAACATATAGTACCTTCATATTATGAGATTCTGGACACTATGTACCTAGCAATCCCATTGACTTCTAACTGCACTCAAAACTTATCTCTATTTTCTGTGGTATACAGTTTAAATTAATATGAATGCATTGTTTAGTTATTGTCATGTTAAATATCACATCTTTACAACAAAAGCTGTTTGGGCCACACAATGTTGGTCGGGTGTGAAATTCGTCAAGGCTTTTAAAACGCCTCAACGTAGTACTTATATTTTTTTAGAAGAAACAACGATGCGATATTTTGACGTTATGAGAAACTTTCAATTAGTATGTGGATAGTGACGCAGTTCAATGTTGCCCAAATCAAATCAAATCAAATGTTTTTATTTCAAATAAGCTTTTACAAGCGTTTATGAAACGTTATTGACTCTAGTTGCACGGTTCCAAAAAGTTGATCCTATGGAGAAGAATCCGGCAAGAAACTCCATGGACACTCTTTTAAAATATATTGTTTTAACATAATTTGCTGGTACATTATGCCGATAACAGGATGTGAGTGCATTGGAGGTTTATGTCATAATTAGCCTGAAGTCGGGACTAAAATTACAAGAAGGTTCTCAGCAAATGAGAACGCAATGTCAAACTAAAACAGATACACTATGTGTAAGAATACACATCATCAAAAATATGAACTAGGATAACTATAAACTACTTAGACATAAATGGCTACGATGTACTCACATTTACAGTTCCTGTTTATATAAAGTGGTAAACAATATACAAGATAATTGAGAGTGAGTAAAGTAACCTCAGGTTGCCAGGGAGACCACAAGTGCACCCGTATTTTAACACCACACATTTTTATCATCAACGTAGTCCTTGATTTTGTAATATGCTTTCTTAACAAGGACCGATTTCACATAATTTTTAAATTTCTTGCCGGTAAGATCGGTGACTGATTTTGGGAGTTTATTGTAAAAACGCACACAATTCCCTAGAAATGATTTATTTGTTTTTGTTAATCTAAACTTAGGTACCACTATTTTATGTTTATTTCTAGTATTGAGGTTGTGAAAGTCACTATTTAAGCTGAACATATGCAGGTTTTTGCGGATATACATGATGTTTTGTAAAATATAAAGTGACGGCAGCGTTAGTATATTGACGTTCTTGAAGACTTCTCTAAGGGAATCACGAGGGCCCATATTGTAGATTGCGCGGATGGCCCTTTTCTGCAAGATAAAAATCGAATCTACGTCAGCAGCTGATCCCCACAGCAGAATACCGTATGACATAATGCTGTGAAAGTAAGCAAAGTATACAAGTCTAGCCGTAGCTACGTCAGTGATCTGCCTAATTTTCCTCACCGCATATGCTGCGGAACTTAATCTGCGAGATAGGGCTGAGATGTGAGCGCCCCATTGTAACTTACTATCAACCGTAATACCTAAGAAAACAGTTTCGTTGATTAGATCGAGTTTGCTGCCTTCAAGCATTAAGTTAGTCTTAACTTGTGGTACATTTGGTAATGAGAATTTTAAACATTTTGTTTTGCTAGCATTAAGTAGTAAATTATTAGCAGCAAACCAGTTAGATAGGGATTTAAGGCTCTTATTTACATTAAAAAGATTGCTATCATTCCGATCGATCTTAAATATGAGTGAAGTATCATCAGCGAATAAAACTATATTAGATAACTCGGACATCATATAGGGGAGGTCATTTATGTACACTAAGAAAAGGAACGGGCCTAAAATAGAGCCCTGTGGAACCCCCATTTTAACTACAGACCCGGGAGATGTGACTCCATTGATGCCCACTTTTTGTCGCCTCTCAGAAAGATAGGAAGACACCAGCTCCAAAGATAGCCCTCTTATTCCGTAGTACTCTAATTTACGGATAAGCGTTTTGTGATCAACGCAATCAAAAGCCTTGGAAAGATCACAGAAGATACCTATGGCATCCCGTGATCCCTCCCAAGCCTCTAGAATATGAGAGACTAGTTTCGTGCCTGCATCAGACGTTGACCTACCCTTCATGAAGCCAAACTGCTCATTATGTAGAATCTTATTTACGTGA
This sequence comes from Subacronicta megacephala, assembly GCA_958496365.1. NCBI lineage: Eukaryota > Metazoa > Arthropoda > Insecta > Lepidoptera > Noctuidae > Subacronicta > Subacronicta megacephala. Next base: position 12,371,059 of record OY292529.1, on the reverse strand, counting down.
AAATGTGCTATCATTTGATTTAGCATGAGTTTTTCAAATATTTTACTTAAAGCAGGGAGAACAGAAATGGGCCTATAATTACAGGGATCTGCCTTACAGCCGGATTTGAAAATTGGAATTACTTTACTTTGTTTCATTAGGTCTGGAAAGCTTCCTGTCTTAATACAAAGATTAAATAAATTTGCAAGTGTCGGAGCGATATCATCGATAATCGACTTGAGTAATCTAACGGATATGCCCCATAGGTCTTCGGTATTTTTCATATTTAGACTATTAAAAGCTTTTTTAACTGTAAGGGGAGATACTTTACTAAATTTAAAATTAGGTATTTCTCTATTGAAAAATTTCTTAGCTAGGGATTGTGCTAATAATGAGGACGAATGTAAAGATTTCGTGACCTCGATCGGAATATTAGTGAAATATTGTTCAAAAGCTTTTGCGACTTCTACTTTGTTTGAGATCACTTTGTTGTTTAATTTTAAATTTAGTTCAAAATCCTGTTTATTGGTGTTGCCCCTTTCAGTATTTATTATCTTCCATACTGTTTTAATTTTATTATCGGATTTGTTTATTTGTCTACTGATAAGTTTAGATTTCGCTTCAATGCATACTTTTTTAAAACATTTAGAATAACTACGCACATAATTATGAAAACTTATGTCGGAGGTTAGAGATTTTTCATAATACAGTTTATAAAGCATATCTCTACTTTTCCTAATGCCGTCTGTGGCCCATTCATTAAATTTACCATTTTTACGATGCGAAGCCTTTCTAAGAGGGCATGACTTGTTTAATGATTCACATATTATACTAAACAGCTTGCTATAATTCGTGTTGGGTTCCTTTGAAGTAAAATCTGTCTTACACAATTGCATTCTAACTAACTCCTGCATAGAACGAAGTTTATTTTCTGTTAGAGATCTAAATGAGATAGTTTTATTAATAAGTGGCCTTTTGTTAGTCTCAATAGAGATCAGCTGTCCCATGTGATCTGATCTAACACCGCTAACTAGTGAGGAGTCTTGAACTGCACAATTTGAAAAAATATTATCAATACAAGTATTACAAGTAGCAGTAATCCTAGTGGGTTCGTTAAAAATATGTTCTAAATTAAAAGAATTAAACAAGGCTAATAATTGACATTTATCAGAGGATTCTATTAAAAAATCAATGTTAAAATCGCCACAAACAAAGATGTATTTCTTACATTTAAAAACTTTTCTAAGAACATCTTCCATTACTGTCAAGAATGCAGAAAATTTTGAAGAAGGTGGCCTATACACACATATAATAATATAGTTTTCTACTTCAGCACATGCTATCTCACATAAGCGATCAACAGAGCACGAGATGATATCCTTTCGTTCTTTGAACTTATGGTTGCGGTTACAAAGAATCAAGGTTCCACCACCCGCTGCTGATATTCTGTTGTACGCACTGGCAACCATGAAGTTATTTACATTAAATTGCATTGTGTCAGGTTTTAACCAAGTTTCACAAAAACATAGAATATCAATGCAATATTTATCTAACAAGAGTTCAACATCTAAGATTTTGCCAGAGAAGCGATTAATGTTCTGGTGGTACAGAACAACACTATCAGTATGCCTCTCTATTGTCGGATGGGTAAGTTTAAACAGTCTATCACAGTATCATTAGAATAGCTACATAATACTGATTCGTTACTAGAACTAACTAATCTAATCTTTGGTATGTTATCTATCACAGATTGAATATTAAAGGCTATCAAAGTTGCCATCAAGTGTTTACATTTTCTGGGAAGAAACATGGTTTCGCCAGACAATTGAAAGCCTCTTACAAACTTGTTTGTGTCAAAATATAATAATTTATCACTATGACGAAATGTCAACATATACATAATACTGTTTAATTTATGAATATAGTCATTTTCTTTATCAGATAACAGATGGGAGTAAGGCAGAGCACATATCATAATTTTTCCAACATTCAAACCCAGCAGGGTGGAGATACCATTAATAATATCATTTTTTTTAACCCCTATACTGTTTCCTATCATTAATACAATATGTGATTCACTATTTAAATCTGAGTTTACAATCTTGTCAACAATGAGATTAAAATGCATATTATGATGACAGTGGTTTATTACACTATAACTCATATTGTTCTGAAGTATGGATCCTAGACCAACTCCTATCTTATCAGAATAAACTAAACATTTATAATTTGGCTGGATGTGATTACAAGCTGACACAGGTTGAGCTAACTCAGGTAGAGGAGATACATGCTGGAGCTCAGGAGGTGGGGCAGACTGACCATAATTACATGAGAGATTGTTGGTTAAAGATTCGAATCTCTCTGCGTTGTACTTAACAATATCCATCAACTCGCTGGCCTCCAGCATGCGCTCACTAAGCTGTTGTTGTGAGTCTTCATACCTGGCAAATATATCTTGCAACATACTTTCCTTACACAATAACTCTTTTTGTAACAGCCCGGTAGCTTAACTGTGGTGCTGAAGAACCAAATCGAACCTAGAATGTCCGTTTTTTTTTTAATATGTCCCGCTGTACTTATACAGCTACGCAGCCCAGAAACAAAATTATATCCGTGGAACACACAAATATTTGCCTCGGGGGGAATCGAACCTACAACTCCCGGCTCAACAGTAATGGCGAGGTCATCTTTAGCATTTTAGATAAGTTTAGATATCAATTTTGAATTTAACCTTTTAGCCCTTTAAACATGCACAAAAAGTTGTATGGAGGGAAAAGGGCAGGAAGATGATGATGGCCCAGGCATTTAGGAGGAGTTCAATGACATTACACACAAACCAAAGAATTTATTTATACTGTATGAACAGACTGCCTCGTTTGCCCAGTGGTCCCAATTGCGACTGCTACACTAGAGGTCTTGGGTTCGATCCCCAGGTCGAGCAAAGTGTTATTGGTTTTTCTATGAAATTCTCAGTAGCAGCTCGGAGTATGGATTTGTGCCCGGTGAATGGCAATAGGCTCGCCCCCTATTACATGGGACCTAAACATACCGGCGAACTGTGGGTGTACATTAAGTACACCTCTGCCTAACCCTTCGGGGAATACAGGCGTGATGGTATGTTATGTTATATGTATAAACATATTGTAAGGCAAATCAATATTTGACTTTGTAAATTGTATTATCCTTAATGCTGGGCAAACATAGATCTCATTCTGAGTTTCTGACAGAAAACTTATGCCCAGCAGTGGGTCAGTAAATCAGTGATGAAAATCACCGAGTTATATTTAACAAGCTAATCCAGTTTCCCATAAAACGTTTCGACGGACGAGATATCCCATAAAAAAAATTAAAAAAAAATAAGAATAAAAGACATGTTAAATGAAGTTTTATTAATAATTTAATTATATACTTCCGTTAAGAACATAGCACGACTCTACTAACTGCTTACCACACACACATTAAAACATAACTCGTCAAAATGGCACCCTCTCCAGTTTCATTCTATTAGAGAACCCTTTTAACACTTCCGCTATTAAAACTGCAATAAACACTGAAAAACAGTGACAAAAAAATCTCCTCCCAACTTCAATCACAAAGCGACTCTATCAACAAGATCTAAAGGTGTAAAATTGATTGGAGTACATAGCAATCACAAAACCCAAAGTGATAACTTCTACACGCCAGCTAATTCTTCATCTATGTACAAGAATATAAAGTTTATAACCGCATAGCAAGTTTTTGAAGTAAGGTATAATAAACGTTTAACATGACAACATGAAATTAAGAGTATTAAAACAACATATGTGTGAGACAATGGGGCGGTGAATACAAAAGGCGGCGGCGCCTTTGAAGTCGGCGTTGGGCCGGTTAATTTTACAACGGCCCGGTGGCCACACCTCGGCGGGCTTGCAAGTTGTACAACCAACTATTGTGCACCCTTTGAATAGTATAAACTATTGTTAGACTCTTCAATGTAACGTTATTAGCGTTTCCTCGTATTGTTCAATTAGATATTGTTCTATCTTTTATTTTTTTACCAATAGAACGTAATTATACATTGTCAGTTATACAGAGAAAGGTTTAAAATATGTTCTATTGTTCATACATGCACTCACGCCTTTTTCCATCAATAGAAAGACAGAAACTGCAGAACGATGTGTAAGTTTTAAGTAAGAAATGAGCAAAAAAGTTTCTTTAATTTCGATTCAGTCTTATCCGAAAAGGATTTATGCTATGGATAGACGTAAAAACAATAAAAAAATAATATACTTAGGGTATTTCTCACCACTAAGATATTACATACATACCTACTATATATTAACTAAGCATTCTTAATTAGGCATAATTACTTACAAAAAGTTTCAACAATAGTTCTATTGTGTAAAATTAAAACAGTAACTTTTTATTTGTAGCAAAAACAAAATGAACATAGCGTTCTATTTTATACATAATTTATTTAATACTTATCATGAAATTTTACGTTCATTTCGTGATATGGACACATTTCATGGAAATCACACACCAAATCGTGAAATAGAGATTGTTTGACTATTTCTTTAGAATAGAACATTTCACCAATATTGGTAAAACAGGTAATATCTGTGTGTTCGTTACGTTTGTTTTGGCGCGCTATAATCGCTTCCTGTCGTTGCGGGTGCGCTGGCGCAGGCGGCCAGCCGTGAAGCCCACAATTGTGGCGCGGTGCCCATCCCACTCCCACTGCATTTTATTTATACAATAATTTTAAATTATAACAAAATATCTAAAAGAAATTAAAAATAATAAAATAAAATCTTAATTTCCAGAAAAAGTAGTATTTATACATACAGCTAAATGCTATGGTAAGATATATAGTAATTATGTACACAAAAGATTTAGCATCTGGAGCAGAACTAGGATGTACTTGTTTTTCGCCTTACAGCGCCATCCCAGAGCCAGAGTTACATTAAATGAGGTTTCTTAAATACTAGCATTTTACAATACTAAGAAGTATCCATTATTCATTTATTAATAGTAGTTGTGATCTGATCCTCTCTTTGTGTGATATGCTAAAGTGAATAAGGGAGTGTGAGAGAGTGTGTCTATTGTTGAGTGTGAGTGTGTGTGTGTGTGTGTGTGTGTTTGTGTGAATCGAATGGAGTTAAAATAAACTAGGTGTGGATTTTATATAGTTTCGATCATAAAAATAAATTAATTAAATTCAATGATGCGACTCTACTAACTAGGTCAAGGGTGATAACATTAATTATTGCATAATATTGTTTTCTCGTACTCCGAGGATAGGAAATATCAGAGAAGAATCGTGGAAGAAACTCCATGGAAATTTTCCTTCATTTCATTCTTTTGGATTCGTTCAACTCTATACTAATATTTAATCTCTATATAGATCTATACAGTGTGTTCGAAATAACTCTACTTGTCTAAGTAGTTCGAAGTTCGCAGTTCCGAACTACCGCGCTGGTAAAATCACTCAATTTATAAAGAAAATAATCACAAATGTTAAATATAGATAGATGGATAGATTATTCTTAATTGTACACAAGAAACAAAATACAAAACGTAGTAAGTAGGTACAATTAGCGGTCTTATGGCTAAAAGCTTCCAGAAATTTCTTCCAGACAACCATTCCAATATATACGAACCCAATTGTCTTTACACCGACTCTTCTTATTAAAATTTACCACTGCTGAACCCCTTGCGGACAACTTCAGACAAGCTTAGTTATTTCGAACAAACTGTACTAAAATAAGAAAGCTAAAGAGTTTGTTAGTTTGATTGAAGTTTGAACGCGCTAATCTCTAGAACTACTACTAGTCGGATTTTAAAACATCTTTATGTATATGTTTCATGAGGATACCTAGGATCACGCTACGATCCTTAGGAGGGAAGCAAAGCTTGTGAAACCGCAGGGCACAAATAGTTACTTGTATAACCTTTAAAAACATTTGAATATAAACTACTTAGTAAGTCGATTGATGTAAGAAGTATTTTCCAAATAACAGAAAAAAAAATAGATAGCGTATAATATATTCGTATGCATCAGAGTGTAGCCAGTTTTTGTAGATAAAGTGCATTTTAATTACCTGACTTTATCGGTAATGTGGTCTATCGTATGGTCACAGCGCATCCGGCCTGGGTAGGGTTGCCTCCCATTCGGGTTTTCGGGTGTTATAGTTCCAGTTTGTGTTACCCGACGTTTTTACTGACGACAAAACATGTTCCAAACAGCTACCTATCCCACTCACTCTTTAAGAGTTAGGTAGATGCTTGCAACATGTTTTGTCTTCAGTGTAAATGCGGGGTTAGAAAACATTCAATATTTTCTAACATGTTAAGCCATTTCTCTAGGAAGCAACCAAATCTTTTCACAGAGTAGGTATAGGTATAATAGTAAAAAAAAATGGTATGCACTCTTCGCAGTCAATAATTTTCAAAAATATATTTAAAACTATCTCGAACTTTTCTTAGTCCAATGATTTCACTAGCGCCAACCCTAAATGGGCACAAGAAAGTATGAGTGCTTTTATAACTACATACGTCTGATAGCTTATCACTTTGCTAATGGCTAATTAATGAATTAACAATACATAATTATGAAGGTTGAATGCACTTTGTGAAAATGTATTTGTAAGAGGGTGAATTAAATTATGGCTAATATTCAAATGAACAGTGGGCGGCGCGTTTTGCAACGGAATCAAGGGTTCAGTGTTGAAATAACAAAAAAAATAGTTTTTTTAAAACATAACATACCATCACGCCTGTATTCCCCGAAGGATTAGGTAGAGGTGTACTAATGTACACCCACATTTCGCCAGTATGTTTTTCGGTCCCATGTAATAGGGGGCGAGCCTATTGCCATTAATTAACCGGGCACAAATCCAGACTACGAGCTGCTACTGGGAATATCATAGAAAAACCCAATAACACTGCTCGACCCGGGGAACGAATCCAGGACCTCTAGCGTAGCAGTCGCGCTTAGGACCACTAGACTAATGAGGCAGTGTTGAATTAAGCCATACAAAATTAGGTAGTAACTAATTTTTCGGAAAAAATACCGGCTTTGAGTGTTTAAAGTAAATTCTATCGTATAAATATAATATTGAAATCAATAATAAAATCGAATTAATAATCCCTTCCTTTTTTGATAAACTTAACATACCAAAGTACTCGTATCATAGTGTAATAAAACTATGACTGTACTCCCCGAAGTGTTAGCCAGATATGAACTTACTATACCACCCACCCACATTTCGCCGGTATGTTTAGGTCCCATGTAATAGGAAGCTAGCCTATTGGCATTAGCCGAGCACAAACCCAAACTCCGAAGTGCTACTGAGAACATACAACAACATACCATCACGCCTGTATTTCCCGAAGGGTTAGGCAGAGGTGTACCAATGTACACCCACATTTCGCCGGTATGTTTAGGTCCTATGTAATAGGAAGCTAGCCTATTGGCTTTAGCCGAGCACAAACCCGAATTCCGAGCAGCTACTGAAAATTTTATAGAAAAACCCAGTATCACTTTGCTCTACCTGGGATCTAGCATAGCAGTTACGCTTGGGACCACAAGACTAATGAGGCAATCAAGAGCCAAATAAATTATGAACTCTTAAATAACTATTCAAAACAAAACAATTACCTAAGTAATTTTGAGCCACACAACAAACAGTTCTCATTAGTAACAATTAAATCCTACAATATTTTGCCAACACTATTGTTTGGTAAATTTATTTCGTTCGCTGTTTCAAACTCCATTGATGCATTATTGGAACAATTGCAATGCGTCCCGTTATAGTATGCTATTATTTTTGCTAATTGCTTTTAGACTAGAACTAAACTAAAGACTATTGACGATCTATTGTGAGTTCGAATGAATGGAATCTTTATTTTGTAAAAAATAAATCAGGGCAGTTGTGTATTTGCTTCTAATACCTACTACTGTGGCACTCAGAAAGATAATGTTGTTCTATCGAATGACCTCAGAGAAGCCTAACCCACTTCCAGTTGGCTTTTAAAAGTTTCCCCCCGTATACAAAGATGTCTAGTTTAATTTTGACAAATGATTTGTTGCTAAGCATGGCTACGATCTCATATACTCAATAAAGGTATTCTATCTCATTGTACAGAAAATCGTATGTACCGCGCATTGCGGTCAATTAATACTGTAAGTGTATACTTTAATGTGTAGCCGTGTAAACTTACAATTTATTCCGATCTAGTTTTTGTGCATGTGAGATTTGACTTTTTCAACGATACCACTATAATAAATCTAGTTAAAATAAAAATAGAGTGAGGCAATGATTCTTACACGAAAAAAGGACTCGCGACTTTCAAATTTCAGTACATTTTCTGTTATTACGAAAGACATTAGCGAATATCGCGCACGTAAACTTATAGTAGAACTACTGTAAAGCCAAGCACAGTATTTTTTTTCCAATTACTTAACGACCTGTCAATGCTAGGGTGCAAGCTCACTCACATACACACACGTACACCTAATTTGTATACCTAACCCTTCACAATCCATCTTTATAGCCTAGCAATTTTATAGACATTCCTATGCGAAGCGGCTCCTCAAAGCACTTAATGGCCATCTAAAGCTCTTCACAATTAATCCCCCCTCCTCCTTCCTTCTTCGTGTTTGGGTGCGCAGGAGCAACAGGGGAGAATAGGAACAGAAGTTCCATTGAACATTATTGTCATTTCAAATGTTAAATTTTTGACCGAGTCCAATAAAAAAAGGAGGTTTTCAATTCGACCCCATTAATGCTATATATGCATATATATGCATGCTAAATTATTTATGTGTATATTTTTGTCCATGTTTTCTGAGTAACTAGAAGTTCAATTGCAATGATTCTTATTGTGCTGGATTAATTACCTTTCAACTTAGGAACCAGCGCAAGTTTCATGAAATTCGGTTCAGTGGTTTCAATGTATGGAGCGCGAGAGTCGTTGTCATCGGTCGAGAATTGAGAGTTAGAGTTTGCGTCTCGATATCCTTGGATAATTCATGCTCAGCTTATTTGAATAAGCAGCTAAATAGTACTAATGGTTCCTTTTGATAAAACTTTCACTATTCATATTGAAGAATGGACCTTCTAACATTCTAATTTTATGTTGGCATCGTGCGTGACAAATTGCAGCGCCCGCGCATCCGAGAAAAACATCGCTTAACGATAGCTTAATTGCGCGTTATTATGACCAGTGGGACGTCCATGCGTTAGCTTCCATTTTATACAGACCTGTCTGATAACTTGGTTAGTGAAACAGAGAAACTAAGACATAAACCAGTGGTTCTTAAAAAAACTATATCAAGCAATTTCTCGAAAATCCAAAAGACTTTTGAATCATTCTATAAGAACATTTTCACGTGTCAAGAGATGACAAATATTAAAATCCGTTGTAAAGTATCAAAGTGGCGCCACCATCATTGAATGCGGAAATAAAATGAACTGTCGAGCGTGAGAATTTTGACATTTTAAGTATATATTTGGGAGGTATTTGGAAGTTCGCTGCTTGAAAGAAGGCTCAATTGTTGAGTGCTGACTACTGAGTGAGAGTCGATGTAGAGATGGTAATTTACAAAATATTTCTACAGCACCATAACAATTTTAGAGTGTGAATCATACTACCTTTTATTTATCAAAAGCGGCCCCTATTTCCGTATGATCCTAATTTATTATGACTGCACGTTTGGCTCTACCATTACGCCGCGTGACCTGGGGTAGGTTCCCACTCGAGGCAAATAGGTATTCTACCGATATTTTTCTCAGGTATACTTCAACTGAGTAACTACTAAATCTTTTGCTTACAATCGTTATCGTAGGAGATAGAGATAGTACTAAGAAGTGAAGTAAGCGACTTAAGTGAAGTTGATCAACGATTATTGATCGAAGAAGTTGTAGTATCAGGGCCCAGAGCTCTCCATAAAATGGTCACGTAATAATACAGAAAATGTAGCTATAGTTAAAGTAATCGGAAACGGTTTTTGTTTTGTTTTAAATTATATTAAAAGTGGTCTTAATAGCTGAAGCTTGGAGATACAACGTCATTAATCAGAGATATCTGCGTGTGGTCTGGTTGACATGATGAATGTACGATGTCTAATGAACTTGTTGGCGGGTAAGAGAAGAAATTGACTTTCCTAGATTACGTGAACCCACTCGTAATACAAACATTTAGCTTAGTACGAGGGGTTGACAAGATTACTAGTAATGTGAGAACCACATTGCTAGAAAGCTTTAAAAAAATGATTTCCTCCACCTTGGAACAGCTTTTTATTGTAACATCATATATACCATCACGCCTGTATTCCCCGAAGGGTTAGGCAGAGGTGTACTAATGTACACCCACACTTCGCCGGTATGGTTAGGTCCCATGTACTAGGGGGCAGGCCTCAATAGGCTCGGCGTCTGGATTTGTGCCCGGTCAATGGCAATCCATTGACCGGGCACAAATCCAGACTCCGAGCTGCTACACAGAGTTTTTTAGAAAACCACAATAAAACTTATCTACCTCTCGAACCCAGGACCACTAGCGTAGCAGTCGTGCTTAGGAAACTACACTAATAAGGCAGTTTATTAAATTCATTTTAAAACGCAATAAAATTTCAGGATTGGGTTAGATGATTTTGGAAAAAATGTAATGTCAAAATGTAACTTCACAGTGCATATTATCTCAATCTATATAATGTTTAAGAAACTTCATATTCACGCAGAATTATTTGAGTTTTACGAGCGTGTGTTGATGAAAACGTTTAATTAACCCAAATTCATCTATTAATTCATTTTAATTCGCTTATCTAATTTAATTTCGAAAGCTTTCATCGTCTTAATTTATACGGAATTCTCGATTTTACACGATCTACATAACAATTAGTCACATATCATTTTCATATCTTCAATGGAATGTAATTTAGAAGCTGCGATTGGAAATCGTTTCATTTTAATAGATAAGTTGAATTTAATGTGTTTTAGTATTTCGTATCATATATGATGGATTGATGGGTGAGGCTGTACGTCGCATGAGAGCAAGGAAGTCTGTAAAACTTTCCAAGTACTGAGAACTTCATAGACAAACCCTATAAGTACATGCATACATCATCATCAAATTCATCAACATTACATTGTCCCAATGCTGGCCATAGGTCTCCTATCAGAACGAGAGAGATTAGGCTATAGTCCACCACGCTAGACTACCACGTATTAATTCGTTAAGTAGTAAATGGTTTTTCTATGAAATCAAATATGCCCGAACTGTGGTTGTACTGCCTAGTAAGCTAAAGGGTTAGGCTAGCTTATTGCTATTAACCAGGCACAAATACAAACTACGAGCTGCTACTGAGAATTCCATAGAAAAACCTCACAACAATTTGCTCGACCTGGGAATTAAACCCGGGACATCTAGCATAGCAGTCGCGTTTCAGACCACTAGACTAATGAAGAAGTCTTTTATCGCTAAAACGCTAGCTGTAGTGTAAAAGTTCCATCTTAACTTTTTATTAGATCCGAGGTCATTCGTTGTTGTGTGTTGTGATTCTGACCGTGTCTTCAGTCCTGCATGTTGGTATCAATTAGGTATGTGGCGTGGGCATGCTCGCTAATGGTGGCCTCAGATAAAAGCCAGTAATTAACGAATCAATTTGATTATGTCCGCCCGCTTTGTGCCGCCCGTATAGGCTAGGAGACAGCGGCCAAAAAAACTTGCAAAAACTTTTCAAAAATATTAATAGACTGACGAAAGTGTTCAGATGTACACACACTTATTTTTCAAAATTTTTAGGCAAAATTGAAGGAAAATTAGGAAGAAGAAGACCTAGAAGAAGTTTTATTGAATAAGTGAAGAAATAATTGCGAGTCATATCAAGAGGTCAAAAAGAAGGCAGAGAATAGAGAACAGTGGCGATTGCTCCACCGTCAAGGAGAGAGGGAGAGTAATATAATAACATGTATGATAATATTTTTTCTCAGAAAAAATATAAACCACATTTTTTATACTCTTAAGAAATTACAGCGAGCAGTCCCTTTAACACCGTCCACATTATTTGAGCATTATCTTTTAAAATATTTTGAGATTTACATAACATTTGAAATTCAAATCCATCAATCTTTTAATCCATGTAATGTTTGTAACATTACATGTATTAAAAGGCAAGAATTGTACGTAATTCATTACAAAGAATGTATGTCATGTAATCCACAAAATTCTCTCCGCTGAGAACGTGACAAGTGGCCACGATGCGATGCGTGCATAAAAACTTTAATACATTTAATTGTTTCTTAAGAACAACATCAAAGTAATTACGTGTAGCGACAATGAGCTTGCCATACTTAATTGTCGTAATTAGAACCGGATAATAAGCTTGAAACGGCGAAACATTTAAACGGTCTTGTTATTTTAGTAATTGATTGTAAAGAGGTTGTTTTTTATATGTTGGACGTTAACATGTTTCAGAGTTTGTCTCTTTATAGGATTAACGAATATTAACAACAAGACGACGAATAATGTGTCAACTTAGTGTGAGATGTTTTTGCTCGTTTTTTTTATAAAAAACTTTTATGTCATCGAAGAATGTTAAATTTTTCATTAATTCACTAACGCCCGTCCTTCTACTGCTTAATGTAGATGCTTATCGATACCGACTTAAGTACGTATATGTCGATGATTTACGCGTATAAATGTCAAAGCAAGTATAGACAAACGACTATATGGCATCGTGTATTCTTTATACTTACTAGTTATGTTGTCATATTAGTATTTATGCGAGTATACCTACCATTTTTATTACAAGATGTTTTTGTTACTCCAGTCCTAGCTTATAAACTGGCCAATTATTTTTACGTGACGTTATGAATATGACATGTGCAGTCAACACAGTGTATCGGTTATGTTTTTATTAGCGATGGGCCGAGTCGACTTTTTGGTAACTCGAGTAACTCGAGTTGACCCGGTTACCAACTCGGGTTACAACTCGAGTTGACTCGACTCAGTCTGCCTTAAGGACCGTCGCGTCGCGTCGTCGCATCGTCCGTCCGAGTCAGTAAATGCTCAACTCGGTGCATCGTTCCGCGGGTTGCTAGTTTCCTACGTTCACGGTTCGCCGTGTCGAATCCGGTTTATTCTCCTCCCGATTCTCCGACACACAAACACCGGACACACTTGGCATTGGCAAATCAATTCTCGAAACCTCACGCTTACTACTTGGACATTCGTTTCTGGGTAAATGTGCGCCAACGGTTTCACTGTATTGAATTTTATGTCTCTTTTTTGAGTGGTTCACTAAAGTAGTGGTATTTCCACTAAATTTTTACTGACAGAAGCATAACTTGCAAACTACTTTAGTATTTTTGTCTGTTTTCGACAAAAAAACTCCCACGCAACACTTTTTTTACTTCCAGGAGCCATTTTAAACTTATTAGAGTCAACAAAACAAACAACACTTAAACTAATAAAACTGCAACAAAACAATAAACAACGAACAATAACAAAAAGTAAACAAAACAAATAAGCGAGATGGCTATCTCAAAACTCTTTCACTCTCCATCAGTTCTGAATAACCGTCTGATAAGAAACCAACAAAGAGAACTATCTCTTTCCCTCGCGGCTCGGACGTTCGGTCGTCGGGCTGATTCGGGCTCGCTCGGAGTCGTTCGGGACTCGCGACTCACGGGCTAGGCGGCCGGGCTAGCCTCGGGCCGCCAACCCAACGCACCGCTCGCCGCGCGCGTTCTCTACTCCGAGTCAACTCGGTTTGCAGATATTTTAACTCGGGCTGACTCGCTTACGGTCTGGCCGGAGTTACTCGAGTTAGATAACTCGAGTCGCCCATCACTAGTTTTTATTGCAAAATTTTATTTAAAGGTAGCGAAGAACACGGGCCACCCATTATAAATGATATAAAAATATACGCGACTGCTACGCTAGAGGTCTTGGGTTCGATCCCCAGGTCGAGCAAAGTGTTATTGGGTTTTTCTATGAAATTCTCAGTAGCAGCTCGGAGTCTGGATTTGTGCCCGGTGAATGGCAATAGGCTCGCCCCCTATTACATGGGACCTAAAACATACCGGCGAACTGTGGGTGTACATTAAGTACACCTCTGCCTAACCCTTCGGGGAATACAGGCGTGATGGTATAAAAATATAACTTTGCTCATGCAAAATTCATTTAATTAATTATTAACAGGCTTGGTCCGAATTAAGATCTTTCGCTCTGCAGTCTATGCCTTAATCCGTCAAGGTACCAATTAGCAGACATAATTACCTACTAGTAAAATAATTGGTCATGGCGCCCTTAAGTCACACACCACGGAGGCAAAGAATTATTACTATAGCGTCGCATTACTTTAGGAAGGGAAACAAAAACGTAATCTATCTCCTTGCCACAAACAAGACACATTAAAGAGCGCGTCATGTAAAGTTTTTTAAATTTTAATACGCAGTAATTTAATTTTACCGTATAATTATGTAGCATATACATTATTATTATGTCATATGATTTTAGGGCTCCTTAAACTTTAGTACATAACAACAAAAAAAACCTAAAACTCTGTGTGTATTTTTCAAAGACTGAACACTTATTACGATGATTATTGATTTAACCACACTGGCTCTCGGACTACAAACACTCGGGCGATCTCTTTACTGCCGAAAGAGTAATAAAAGTTAAATCCGAGTTTCAAGATATCTCAGACTCAATGCCTATTGACATTTTGTCCGTTTTTGTAACAAATACCGATTCCCATTCTCTTTATATTTATTTATTTTAAAAGATAAGATTAATGCTTGCAATCAATTAATTTATGCTGGTATTAATATATTTTTAATGCTCATTTAAATTGCGAATTTGTGTTCTGGTTTTAAAGTGTTTTTTTATTTACTGGAGTCGTAAAGTAGGAGCAATTTTAAAAGACGCCCGAGAATAATTTGGTTAAGGATTCAGACCGTACGAAATTATTATCCGTGCAGGAATCAAATTTAGTACTACTAGCCTAGCAGCTGTTATTTAGCCACTGCGCCGTCTAAGACGATTTTCAGGAGGTTTACCTGGGTGACTTGTGTAATTATATAACATGTTCCCTTCAAATAAAACTACTTTTTACGGATTTTATCGCGTTATATTGATATTTTTAAAAAATGTCCACCCGTGACCATGGATGCTGTAAAGGATCCGAAACGTCGGGAATTTAAAAATATCAATATAACGCGATAAAATCCGTAAAAAGTAGTTTTATTTCAATGTCTAATATTCGCGTAAGTGTTAGAAACCAGTATGTTCCCTTCAATTTAGGAGCAATCATCAGCGTTGAGATAGTACTGGCCTCAACGGCAACGGTAAGGTAGCCGGTAGATCGTGTCGTGATCCGAACGCTATCGTCCGCTGGTATGGACACGCCTGCCCCCGGGCGCTAGTGATGTGCAATAAATTATATCGATTAGTTTTTTTATATGATTTTGGTACTAAATTAGATAGCGCCAGCATTACCTATGTGACGACCTCTGAGAAGAAATGCCGAAACATACTCAAAGAATCATGGTCTCTTTTAAAGTCCAGAGACTCCAGACAATAGTTATATTATTAGATATGCGAGTTTTACAATGTAGGGCAAAATCTGAACAGACCTTTTAAAGAAAGAGCCATTGCAGCTTTGAGTTGAGCTGTCCTATCTCACGGCCCGCATACATCAGTCATCGTATAGCTCAACCATTTTTTAAGGAGCTCAACGTTCCGTTGCACGACGATACCAGATCAGCAAAACATTTCAAACAAGTCAAGTGAAATACTAAAAACTGTCAGAAAACTGTATGATAAATCTTATACGAGTCAAAACTAACCTACATAGTACTAGTAAAGATAAGAGCTTACAATAATATTGTCAATATAAAAAGCCTGCCATTCGGTACCCAAAAAAAATCCTTGCCCGAGAGCTAGTGATGCGGGCATGCACCGCACCCTATGATCAGGCCCTCAATCGTGTGCATTAGCGCCGCCCCCCTCCCCCCGCCTCACCCAAGCCCCGCGGCGCATGCGCCACACAAATTACTTTTTATTATTATAATACTCGCGTGATTGTATTCATGTATCATTAAGCAAGTTATTGTAGAAGGTATAGATAGATAATCCGTGTGGTTTTTAGTCGTTACGAGCCCGACATTTAAAACATTTATTCTTTGCGAAAAAGACTACCTATGACTTATAAATAAATCATAAGTTTGTCTCATCCTACAAGGACAATAGATAATTTAATTGCATGCTTGCGAGTCTTGCGACACCGAGCAGCGCCGATTCGGCACCAAGCTAATATAATGAATGAGTTACGTTCGACGTAGGTCACAGACTTGTTTTTATTGAAAATTGAATTTTCTATCCACAAAATCCTTCTCGTGTCCATCAGCATGATACGTCTGCTAGTCTGCACCAGCATGTCCCAGATCAGTAGTAGAAAGTTCTACAATCACCAATGATTCTCGCAGACTTTTCGTAGCCGCGTAGTCTCGTAGCAAGTAGCAGCGTAGCAGCGTAGCGTAGAAGAGAGTAGCGTAGCGTTAGATAATAAAAAGTTTTATGGACGGACTTTCTTGTTGGTTCAGAGAACTTTGTCGAGGTTCTCTAAGCCATACCTAGGCAATGTAACAAGACCTAAAGGGCCGTCAGCCAGGACCATCACTAATGAACTAAGGTACAGCAGCTGAGGGTCACCTCGATCGTTGCGGCAGGTAGGGACGGCTGGAGCTTGGTTGTATGGGCGAGTTGAAATCAATGGCTTCGACGTGGACTAGTTCCTCCAAAACCGTCTAATTATTAATAAAAAAAACTGGTTACTGTGGTTAAGTGTTTTCTATACTATTATTAAAAATATGATGTTTTTGATTTTTTGAATTCGATAAACTCTGAAATTTTTTAATATATTTTAATAATTGTTTCACCAGTAGAAAGCTACATTATTCCCGATTAACATAGGTATATTATCTCACAGGATAACCGGGATATACGCGGGTAAAGCCGTTGGTAATTTTCTAGTTATTTATAAAATACTAGCTTTCCGCTCACGGCTTTCCCGCGTGGAGTGGGTATACGTTTCTTGTAATTTTGCGGGATAATATATATCCTATGTCACTCAGGAATAATGTAGCTTTCCATTGGTTAAAGAAATTTTCAAATCAGTCAAGTATTTTCGGAGCCTATTCAATGGAAAAAACAATAAAATGTTTCCTCTTTATAATATTAGTTTAGAAGTTTAGATAAAACTAATTTGTAAAATGTTTCCTAAATAAAGTATGTATAAGACTTCTGAAGTTTTCTATTGGTAACGTGTATTCTCTAGTGGTTATTAATACACAAGTTGGTATCATTCTCTTTTTTTTAATACACTTAAGAGGTAATTACCATTGTCTGGGTGTTTTTAAGTTAATTATGATTATGTGGGATGGAATACAGACTAGAGTTAGAGGTTTGGGGTGTGAAGTGTGAGATGAACACTTTTCGTGATTTTCAAAGAAAATTATCTAAAGACCACGTATTGATTCTAGATTTCTGAATGGGAAGTCAATAGATTAGAGATTTTATTCATATACCATTACGCCTGTATTCTTCGAAAGGTTAGCAGATGTCTATAATGTACAAACAACTTTGAAGCGGCGGTAGCCTAATGGCTAGGGTGTTGGACTTGTCATCATGAGGTTGCCGGTTCGAACCCCACCCATTGCACTACCGACCTGAACCCAGTGACCCACATTACTAGTAAGCTTTTTTTAATATAAAAAAAAACTGCTGGCTGGGTATTTTTTATGATAGTCACAGGCTCATAGGCGAGCTTGCCATTAACCCAAATCCTAGCTGATTCTGCCAAATCATGGATAAGCTCGGTCTGGGAATCGAACACAGGACCTTACGCTCAGCAGCCGTACTCGTAACTAAAAGACTGTAGATTATCTTCCCGTTTCCATATTTTTTAACTATTTGTTTTTTTTTGCTATTTTAAGAAGTCTTCGCCCATGGACATCTGCGAAACCAAAGGAGTCGAGAGGAAGGAGAAAAGGAAGGTAACTGAGGGAGGGATTTGGCCCCCGGCGCTGTAGAAAGTTGTTGTAGTAATTGCAAGCCACATCAAAATGTAGATGGCAATCTTTTTTATTAGATGGCAACACTTTCTCTAGGCAATAATATGTAGACATTAATTAATTTTTTATTAAAAAAGTAATTGCCTTAGTCGTAATTTAATACTCTTAAATGTTATTATGCAATTATTGTTATGAGTTTTGTAACAATTTTATGTGTAATGGTTTCTTTAATAATGTTATTTAAGTAGTTATTATGTCATCTATATTGAATCGTTGCTATGTGTAGGTAATTTATTATAGTAAGTGCCTACATATTTTAATGAATAAACCGTCGAAAGCTTTAATTAATTAAGTCGACGATTTCATTTTCAATATATCTTTTGACTAATAACTCGGCTTCTAAGCAGCGTGTCAAGATGATATGCACAAGAAACCGTACAACTGTGAAATCTGCATCTAATTTCGTGCAGTAGAATTTGCGGATGCGCGTTCTATACAAACATACCGACAAACAAACAAATAATCTCAAGATTCTTGTTTAGGCTTCATCTTAGATGATGAAAGGAAATAATTCATTTCGATATAAGTATTTGGTTTCTTTCTATTCGTTTAATGGAACAGTTGTCAACAGATTAAGATGTAAAGGTATACAATTGAGGCAATTTATCAACTCCCTATATCCATGAATCTGCTTATTAAAAAATCTTTCATGTAGTCCGTTGAAAGCACAGACAATCATTGATAAATCCTTATACTTACTTTTTTTACGTGTGCATGAAGCATTCAATGAATTATCTTCACATTGCTTCTTGGAACGTCCATTATTTTTCTTTTTTTTTTCGATGGCCGCCTGCGATTTGCTTCTCTGTCCGCGGTGAGGTGTGTCCAATCGATTCTGTTACAACTTCGCGGTGCGGCTTCGATTCCCCGGCAACTGACTATTATGTTGTACCCTAGCAGCATTCAGGTTGTGTAATGGGTTACGCAGCGGCGGCTGATCCGGTAATTTCAAATCGATTCTGTTACAACTGCGCGGTTGCGGCAAAAAAACTGTGTCCTTGGCCAACCCGTAAGTTCTTAATTTAAAAGTTCAAGGAGTTCCACAGATTATAAATAATATTTAGAAACGATCAACTGTCCCTACAGCCAGCATTTCATTTAAACTAAATCGATTCCGAACCGATTAGCCACGGACATATATAAATATTATCGGGTGATGCAAACTTTTTAGCATCATAAACTCTTTTAAATGAGCTATCAAACCTTTTTCTGGGTCAGTATTTAACGTTAATTAAAAACGCCGACTCTGCATGTGATAAGAAAACGTATCAACCCACGAGACTGGCGTAATGTAGTCTCCATTTAATTGGCTCTATATGTGATAAAGTGTATGTAAAAATATCGTTTTTATTACCCTGTGTGAGACATATAAAATGAATGCGATTTTAATCTTATTCTTAGTGGTATTTAATGGCGGATGCAGTCTTTTATGACTTGTAATGATGTCATGATCATCATCAACCCACTTGCCGTCCCACTGTTGGGAATGGAGTCCCCTCACCTCTTAAAACTAGCGAAAAGTAGGTACCCTCCTACTTGAAATTATACATATAGTCTGGTCTAGCTGGGACACATTCAAATTATTTTTAGTATTACCTATTATAAATTAATAGATTGCTGATAACAATAAAATTATCAGTTAGTAAGTATATCTCCTCTAAAAAACTACATAATTTATTCTCGGTTTACAGTTCTGTTATGAATATTTTTGAGAATTATTCCGTTTGTAAAACTCAAGTAATCTAAGTACTTAAATGACTTGGAATAATAAAATTATCTTTATGAAAGATACATAATTATACCAACTCATTTAGATAAGTTAAAAGCCTGGCCGAAAAACAAGATCCAATCGTAATTGAATTACTGTGATTAGAAAAAATATAGATCGAAGCTTGATTTATGTTGGGTTAATTAATTCAAAGTGTTAGAGGCCTCAGGCTGCATCTGCGATGTATCGCTATAAATCTTAAATTATGGAGTAAAACTTATAACCGCTTTAACGATTATACTGATTTATCATATTAAACATAAATTTTATTTTGGACGTAGTCTTCATTAGTCGAGGCTATGTAAAAAAGTGTTTTAACACCAAAAGTAACATACATAACATACCATCACGCCTGTATTCTACGAAGGGTTAGGTAGAGGTGTACTAATGTACACCCATTTCGCCGGTATGTTTTAGGTTCCATGTAATAGGGGGCGCTCCTATTGCCATTCACCGGGCACAAATCCAGACTCCGAGCTGCTACTGGGAATTTCATAGAAAAACCCAATAACACTTTGCTCGAAATGGGGATCGAACCCAGGACCTCTAGCGTAGCAGTCTCGCTTAGGACCACTAGACTAATGAGGCAGTCTAACCAAAAAATAGTCACTAAAAGTGTATAAACTGAACATGATGATGATAATGACACACTAAATATGATGTCGGTGTTTTGATGTAGCCCTTGCCCTATTAATATGGAATGTTAGGATCAGGTTTTTCTATGAAATATATTTTTTTAGTAGATGTCTCATAGTTTTGATCCGTGTCAGTAATGGCAATAGACTCGCCCATTATGACATGGAATCTGAACATACCGACAAACTGTGGGTGTAGATACATTAGTACACCTCTGTCGCACCCTACGGCGACTTCAGGCGTAAATAAAAACTATATCTACAAGAAAATAATGACTATAAAATTAGAAACTCGAAAATTACAAAAAAAATAATCATCCTCCAACCATATCATTATGTAACTCGTACGAGGTACCGGACTTAAGTATTTCCTCCACATAATTTAATGAATATTAACTTCTAATCATCTAACACCATTGTCCGTCACAATGCATCATCTAGCGTTAATAAACTTAATTAAATATCATCATCTCGCCTCACAAAAGTCCGCCATCTTGAATAGAGGTGCACTCCAAAAAGGAGAAGAGTAATTAGGCGATTTTTAAAACAAAACTACGCTATTTCGAATGTATTAAAACCGTCCGAGTAAGCTTTCAATGACGTCTAATGAATACCGCGGGACCTTTAAATTTTATTTTTATTATTAGATCGTATAAAAGTTTGGATAAGAACTTTTTTTTATCATTTAAATATTAATATAGACTATTAGGTTATTTTAAAATAAGATTTAAGAGGTTTTGATTAATATGTTATTGATATAAATATATTTTATTAATAATAAGTTATTTATGAGTAAAAAAAATCAATTTAAAAGAAGATAAAATACAAAATGTTAGCTTTATTAATGACTTGTAGTCTGCAAGGAAAATTAATTTAATTACGACATGACGCACTAAAATTAAAATGATCAAAACAATCATACTTAATTCAACTTGAAAATATAACTCGGTTTTCGATCATTGTTTGATGACGAGGCCGATAATAAGGGGAAAAAGTAAAAAACATTTATATGTTTATTCAAAGATCTCTTATCGAATCTAATAGTCAATTTATAAGTGACACAGAAATCCTTTTAGCTGTAATTGAATTTAACTTAACCTATTTATTTACTACGTAATCAATTTTTTATCTAGATAGCACAGATCTGAGTCTCTACAGTTTTTGCAATAGGAAGCGATAATAAGTAATGGAATTGATTGAAGTCTGATATTTTTTTAATGAAAAACACTTGTTATGATAATCTTTGAATTAGAAACATTATTTTTTAATTAGGTTATTTTATTTTTATCAACCGTGAATCTTTTTTCTCTAATAAGTCTATTGATTGATTTGATCTATGTAGTCTTATGAATGTTCATAATTTTATTTATTTGTTATGGGAATGTATGGATGAAATAAATGGTATTAAATAAAGACTACAGTCAAACCTCACTTATCAAATGCTGCAAACACCTCTTACTCTCTCCTACTTTTCATCATCCACCCCAACAATGTCTCATTCACTGCTGAGCACGGGTATCATCTCATAACGAGAGGGGTTAGGCTATAGTCCACCACGCTAGCCTATTCTTTCCAACGTTTTCAACTCCAACCTCCTCCTCCTCTCCAAATTTTATAAACTAATATTTCTTACTTCTTATCCAGTCCATACATAATCTTGGAAGTTCGTGGTCAAGACAGTGACGTCGGCACATTTTTTCTTATCGATAAAAAACATCTCTCGGCGAGTTTTATATCGATATCGGGTTAAATAATTTGAGCTTTGAAAGCCGTTTTTGCTGTGCATGGCTGAGAACCTAATCGATGTTTCAAACACAAAGCGAAGAAGGGTTATTGTATAAAGTTGAGGTAGGTACTTACCTACATATTTATTGATAGATATTTTATTATACAAAAACTTCTCGTATCCTATAGGTTCCGGCCGTTCCGGGTTTAGTTTTTACTTATATACTTTGATATATATATACTTTTTAAGTTTCTTTCTTTCTGTTTATATCCACCTGATTATGTATTCATCGCCGTCCATGGACTAGTAAACTAGAGTTGCTGATGCGTTAAGAGCCCCAAGAAACGGACCCGAGAGACCTTTCTTAAGGAGTTATTCTGTAAAATCCAGTAATTTATAATTTAAATTAATAACATATTTACAATCGGCGATTCATGAGGAAAGACGCAAATATTTAATAAACTTATTAAAATAAACGATACACAGAATTTCCTTAAAGTAAACATTCCAAAGAGTATGTAAAGTTCGGATCTTTATTGTACGCCGCTAGGTTTTGAAAACAACACAGCACCAATACTTTTCAATAGATCGACTTCGGTAAAAAATGATGGTCCAGTATGTATAAACACGTACTACTTACCACATCTCGGGTCAGTAAGTTTTGGATAATAAATATGTTTAAGCGTTTTGAAGATCTCATCGTGTTCAGCAACTTTCATTGCTGACTGTACAAGTTTAAGATCCCGTGTCGCCTCGCTCTGGCATTAGACGAAACATGCAAATTGACAGAAATTTCTACTTAAAAGGTAACGATTTTTAAGAAATCTGAAAAGCCAATACTAGATCATGTTTAATAATTATGCGAGTATTCTTTAAATCTTAAACCTACATTGCAAAACGTATATCTAGCTCTATACAGCAACAGGAGCCACTCCAACCGAGTCCAGGCGTGAATACCGAGCCCCAACTAATATAGTAACCCGCGTGGCTATCAACCGCACACAGTAATCAAATAACCAACAAAAAACATCAAAATCATCACCATCAGGCGCGGGAAGTGAGGCGGACATTGACCATGCTTTATTCTTTTTTCCGGACAAGATCTAACTCAAATTGACTGCCTTTGTGAAAATGTCATGTTCTGTATTTATATGTTCTATTGTCTTTAAATGCAGGCCTACCCAACCTACCCAAGCCCAGCTTAGGCACCAGTCTCCCACAATATAGATACTGATCATAATGTATTTGTGATACCTCATGCAGTGTTATATTATAGCGAGAAAATAAAGGTTATAATTATTATTTTTGGTCTAGTGTAAATCTCGCCTGCTTGCTCGGATTTTTTAAATTAGAATTTCAGTTGCATTTGTAGATGGAATTAATGCCCGGTTAATGGTTACAGACTTGGCTTCTAATACATGGGACTTAAAGATATCAGTGAATCTACACCTCTGCCTAACCTTGCACGGATTCGGGCTTCATGGTGTTTGCGTGTGTGTTCTTTGAATGTTTGAAATCCCCCAACCCGCAGTAGGCTATCGTGGTGAAACTATAGCATCATGCCTCTCGTTCTGAAAGGAGAACCTTGCGTGCCCAACAGTGGGACATGTTGGGTATAATGATGATTATGTTATGCACCGCGAAGTGAATTGATTTTATGTGTACATTGCGTAGGTTGCACATTGGTAGGACTTAAATATAAATTTAATTATGTATTATGAAAACCTACATTTAAAATACCATTATCATGGTGACCCTACTCATCGGGGCGGGGTGCGTTCCGTTCCGGACGACTTCTTGGAACTAGGAGGCGAATTGTAAAAAATATATAAATAAAATATGATTCCCTTTCGTGATAGGTGTAAAGTTAATTTAGACTTTTTGTTTCCTGTAGGTAATTGTTAACTTTCTTTGTTTTTATTTTTGCAAAAGGACAAGGTAATTTTGCTCAACTTATTCCTATTATTCACATCGTCTGTTTTTGTTTAGAATGTCAGTCTTGTGGAATTCTTTTGTAAGTCTAATTGAGATAGTAAGACGAATTATTTATTGCCACAGTCACGGTCATTGCACACAATAACATAAAAAAAATAAAGATTATATATAAAAGGCTATGCCTTTTATATAAATAAATTATTATGTGGCGGCTGTGCCAAATGACCCAGTTCAGCTAAAAGCCAGATAACTGATAAGATGCCTGGTGTTGGTTTTCAACTGGACCTTAAAATATTAGTCCTCACCATGTGGTTTGAGGTCCTCATCTTCCCCTCTTCTTTGAAACCATAAAAGACATTTCACCACATGGTCAATGGTCATCTGTTCTTCGAAGTACATTACTATACCATCACAGTCAGTTATGATTGAAATTAAAGTGGGCTGATATTCGTTACATTCCCTAAAAGAACGAATATAAAGTTGCATTAATTATTATAATTTAAACATACATATATAGGTAATAGGTACTATATATAAAAATATTTTAAAATACATCAACATTTATAAATAAGGCTACCAAAAGCTTTCTATTCGCACCTAATATAACTCCAACAAACTAAACAATAATACAACATCAAAATTTATTAAAGCTCACAAAAAACCTTCACACATTTTATAAAATCAAAAACTGGCTGAATCGGAACGCATCGGGCGAGACATCTAAAAAAAAAGACATAAAAACAAAATGGAGGCATCGCTTTGTGGCGGGCCGCCATTACCGAGTCCATTACGCTGTTCGTAATTACCAGTCATTAGAGGTGGGCCCGCTCCCGACCAGCGCCATTACGACCAACATGATATTGCCTTTTAATATCACGGCATCCTTGTGTGGTGTGTTTGATTGTTTGACTGAAGTAAAAAAAGTTATAAAGTTTGTCGATTATTTGCAAGGTGAAACTTGTAGCAAATTGCTTTGTCTAATAGGTTATAACAAACACGCCGTTATTCCTTAATATCAGCTGCAGTTTATCACTTACTAGCTTTTCATCATATATAAGTAGGTGAATGATTGGCAAATATACGTCCTCTAGTATCGTTAGTGTTTCACCAGTCGATCTGTATATGACATCTATACTCCGAGCTGCTACTAAGTATTTTTAGATAACATCATAATAACTTGGGAATCTATAGGAGGACCTCATGCTCAGCCGCTGCGAACTTGTGACAAGTGACTTGTGCCAAACCAACTAATGACGTAGATAGAACAGGCATTATGTGGCTCTTTTAAAGGGGTCCAGTGAAGTCATTGTTATGGCAAATGTCACAATTCCCATAGCCGTGAGTATAAGGCAAGGGAACGCATGTTCAGTATTTAATCGGTATGAGTCCTGCCACCTCCACAGGTGGCACAAGATTCATGAGGGAGTTCCCATCTTAAAAAAATAAGGTATTATGTGGCTCGGCACCTTTTAGAGTGCAATAAAAATTTGTAGTTGACCAGTAGTCCTAGCTAACGTCACGCAAGATTAGCCATCTCATAAGTAGATCTACAATCATTTAGAATTTTTAACAGATAATTTCATAATCGTAGGCTGTATATAAAAATACCCTATAAAAAATGAGCTATATATAAAAAAAGTCTTGTAAAAAAGACCATCTCCTGTCTTCTAAATGTCACTTGGTATATATGAAATTAATTAACCATAATATTACCAAACCAAACCTTTTGAATTCACTAATAAACCGTGCTAATTAACTACTAACTGGATATTATTCCAATCTCTTGATATCTCTGATACAATCTCTGAATTTTCATTACAAAAAGATTAATCCGATATTATCTATATTATTAACTTTTACACTTTAAGATGTTCTGTCTCATTAGTGTAGTGGCCGTAAGCGCGACTTCAGCGTTAGAGGTCCTGGGCCCGATTTCCAGGTGTCGTTTAAAGTGTGGTTGGGTTTTCTATAAAAAACTTAGAAGTAGCTTTGAGTTTGGATTTGCAATAAACTCGGCCTCACATACCAGTGAACTGTTAAAGGTATACATTAGTACATCTCTGCCTAACCCTTTGGAATACAGGCCCGTTAGTATATTATGTTTAATATCAACTTTTCTGTAAAAAAACATGGCGGAAAACTTTATAAAACTGTGATTTCTTAAAATACAACTTTGAATTGTCAATGTATTCCTTAATTGCCATGAAATAGTTCACCACAAAAACTAAACAACCAGTGGTAAAAACTATGTAATTCTGGTCAAAATATCCCACGCGATGCCAGATACTTTTATTGTTATTATGTGTCATCAAAATAAGCCAAACTTTGGCAGCTTTAAAAAAATAATTAGCTCTGTGAACCCCGTTCGCCGACGGTAGGACAATTTACTTGACACGGGACGACAACGAAACGGAACAAATACCGCCTATGAGGCACAGAGCTTGAAAGCTCTGCACGTATCATCGACGTTTCAAAAAGTTTAACGAAGAAATGTATCGCCTCTTCGCAAATTTTGTCCCAGGTAAGTATCACACTTTTAAAATTGCAATAACTTTTTAAGTACAAAAGTTAAACTTTCGAAATAAAAAGGACTTGAAAAAGTGAGTAATAGTTTACCATAGTTTCAAAAAAAAGCTGATCTTTGCTAAAAACGTTTTTTATTTTAAATCTCTAACTTCTATAGTTTAGAAAAAAAAAGTGTAGTACTTACTTAGTTTTGCAGGCCAGAGTATGCGTTCTTTTGTCTGGAGGTAACAAGTAGTACTACTTTCTACCGACACGAAACGTAACGGTACAAAATTTGAGCATAATAAAATTATGAAATTCAATATAATGAGGGAGACAAGAATATAATTATCGAAATTTTGTGGACAAGTCATACAATTTCAATCACAAATGCATTAAGATATATCTTCGTCTACTTTCAAATCAGTTAAAAAAAAATTGTTAATTAGTTCATGCCATTATAAAACGTCGCAACAGGAAGGCTGACTACCAAGGATGCGCTGGTGGATCTACGGCGACCTGGTCTTCTTTCAGTATACATACTTATAAGTTTTTTTTTACTACCGACGTCTACCGACTACAAACCGACCGCGCGACCGGTTGCTTCTAGAGCACAAACATACGCATTTTATTGCGACCCTATCAGATCGTGTCGTACCCGTTCCGTGATGTGAAATCAAACTTTGATTGAAGGTGTAATTTGGTCGGAGGACACTAGTTTTTTGTGATACCAAACATTGTCATTCCGTCTGGATTTCCAGCTAAATAGATAAATGCACCGTTTTTGTAGATAGATGACATTTCTGAGTACCTTTAATGATGGGTTTCGATATGTTAAAATTGGGCCCCTGAGAATCGAGCGATCACCATCACACAAAAAGATAGGCAAATGTTTCAGATATTTTAGGTAAAAAATTCTGATGTTATTATAATCAGAATTTAAGTTACTGTAATAAAATCTGATGAACTCGAAGATTTATAAAAAAAAATACGGTGTAGCGACGACGACGCGGCGTTCAGGTAGGATAGGTACTCTTCCAAACTAAAATAACTTATATCTACATTACATAAAACCAAAAACATTCAGGTGGAAAAAAATGCAGTTAGAACATTATATCAAAAAAAATATACCAGTTATATGGCCATTAATTAAACTATACCTACCCAATTAAATTACAGTAATTAATTAATACTCTGTATTTCTCGAATACAGATTCGAATTGATTCAATCAAATTTCTCTTTAATCGATTATAAAGAAAAGCACCATAAACTTAACTACAACCATTAAAATTAAGTATTTAATACTTGACATCGGTCATTGGCAAGTCTCAAACTCGTTTTCTTTCAACTTGAAGCATGACTTAGCTGTTATCCAATCAATAGTATACCACGCAATCTCCTGTCAACTCGAGATAAAATGCATGATACGATCGAAAAAATAATCACCTCTTACTTTTATTCATCATAGCTTTCCGCCCACGGCTTCGCCCGCGTGGTTTCTCGGCTTTTCTGCATTTAAAATTTTCCTGTTTTTACAACATTTTTCATTTATGCTCCGCTCCTATTGGTCTTTGCGTGATATATATATATATATTTATATATATATATATGCGGCCTATAGCCTTCCTCGATAAATGAGCTATCTAACACTGAAAGAATTTTTAAAATCGGACCCGTAGTTCCTGAGATTAGCGCATTCAAGCAAACAAACAAACTCTTCAGCTTTATAATATAAGTATAGAAGTATAGACAAAGTAATAAAGTATAGATTTGGGGTGAATAAAAGTCTTATTCAACATGCGCTGGTGACCGCAGCTTCACTCGCAACCCAAAGATCTTTTGAAACAAAAAGTAGTCCATGTCCTTCTCAAAGATCTGCCCTAACCTTTCCAGGAATACAGGCGTGATGGTATGTTAATCAACTGTTTCCGTTATTCTCAGACCTCAATATCTCAACCAATGAAATAATATATCAAAATTAAACTTTGCAACACACAAGTCATGAAGCCATTGCAGTGTCTCGACGGACTTGCCCATGCGCATGCGGCGTTCTTTGTAACGACGCCGACAATTCAGTAGGGCTGCCCACAGTAAATTTATCGAACATAATTAAATTACAACTTAATTATCACAACTGGAATAATTTTAAGCACACATTTAATATGTCCCGTTAACTTTTAATGACTTAAATATTTTTTTACTGCTCATTACGTTGGTAAATTTCTGTTTTAATGTGCATCGAAAATTAATTATTGTTCCCGATATCTTGATCCATAAATTTGTGAATTTAATATGATTTTTTTATGACTGCTTGTTTTTTGTTTTTCATCGGTGTAGGTGCCAGGATAAGGGAAACGAAATAAGGAACACAGGTTGCGAGCCAAAACCGACGAGAGAGCGCGAGCCGTGACCGGCCGTTCTCTGAGGAGCGTTGTGAAGCACTGAAAGGCTCTGGATCGTTCGGAAACAAGTGGCCTTTCAAATTATTTTAGAACGATTCTAGAACAAATCTGACATATTGTGGCTGTGTGCCAGGCTCTCACTCCCTAATGCTTTATTTATTTTTAATAAAACACTAAAACCTTCGTCTTTATTTACATAAAACCTTTATAAAAACTATAATTAGTTCCGCGCGTCGCCACCACTCTGTAGCGGTGCCACGCGTCGTCAACAATCGGAATGTTAAGTTTGTTAGTATATTATTAATGTAATTTTTTATTATCTAAATACCTAGTATATTTAGAAATACTTATTAGCATTAACAAATACAGATTACCTAATAGAGTAATTGATTGGTGCTAAAATTGAAAATAACAGGCCTATTGTAAAATTAAATTAAATATAAGACATATATTTACTGCACAAAAATTTGAAATCGACTCATAATGTTCTAAGATATTATTTAAAGTTTTTGGTGGGTATTGGGAGGGAATGTTCTTTAACTTTCCTGCAAAAGAGTGTTATATTATAGAAATTGTATGGCATATCGGATTGCCACGTCACAAACCGATATAGAGCGCACTCTGTATAGCATAAAATTAAAATGCTTATAAATATAACTTCCTTATTTTTTAACCAATTTTAATTTTGTTTTTGTTGTTTCGCTCTATTTATGTTTTACATTTTTATGGGACCATAAAAATATTATTCAACTCGCCTATAAAAGTAACTTCGCTTCTTAGCGATTGATTCGAGTATATTCTACAGGCTAAAATATTAATGTTTGGCTGACAACCCTATATGATTTACGGCATCGCCCTACCTTGTAAATAGGTTCAGTCAGACTCAGTCCGCCATGACAATCGATGTGACAACCCTGAGCTGGATGAGAACAAAAAATATCTTGACAGCCCTGATAGGTACACTTCCTATATTTGAAACCGTTGATTACCAGGATAAATAAGTGTCTTCGAGTAATTGGCTTTTGTTAGTCCTCGATGGACATGACATGGATAAAATAAACTGTCACTGTGTGCTTCAATGGACGATTTCTTAATTCATTAATTCCTTCAAAAAATGAAAGGTTATTTCTTCATCCTCACAGGTTTCCAGTTTAACATACCATCACACCTGTATTTGCCGAAGGGTTAGGCAGAGGTATTAGTAGAGTACACCCACAGTTCGCCGGTTTGTTTAAGTCCCTTGTAATAGGGGGCGAGCCTATTGCACAAATCCAAACTCTGAGCTACTACTGTTTTTTTTATAAAAAAAACGCAATAATACTATGCTCGACCTGGGAATCGAACGCAAGATCTCTACAGCAGTGTGGCTTCTAAGACCACTAGGCTAATTAAGCAGTCTCCAGGTTAGTGGGATGCATTTACAAAATTAATTCGGAATTTCTATCGATTTTGATTTAGCGGGATTGATAAACGTGGAATGAGTTCTAAAATGGCTATATCCAGCAATTCCTTAATGTTAGAGTTTGAGTATAATTCAAACTTTAAAAAAAAAGCTTTACGTGCATACGACGAAAAGCGGAGGACGGGGTGAAATGGCGCACGCTAGGGGAGGCCTACATCCAGCAGTGGACTGATAAACGCTGATGATGATGATGATGATGATGTGTACATTTTTGGTAGAACAAGACTTATACAAAACTAAGCAAAGGTATATAAAGTTCCCAAATCGGTTCGTAAATGATGGAATTATGAGGTAAAAAATATAAAAAATAGTATCGAATTAAGAATCTGCTCCTGTTTTTGAATCAATTACAAAATAAGTGTAAGTACCTACCGTGATTTGATTTCATTCCCATTTAAATATTTGAAGAAGCGTCATTCTTAAAAAACGATGAGCGCTCAATGTTACGCAAAAACCTTAATTACACCAATAAAGCGAAGTAATTATTTCGTAATTTAGAAGTTTTATTATACACTTGCATATATCTAATTTATTTGTTAACATATTAGGTTATAACGACGTCTTAATAGCACAACATAATAGCATTTATAAAGATAACTAATTGTGTAGGTATTTTCTTATGTTTTAATTAAACAAAAAAAAACTTGAAGACGATTACTAAGACTATTAGTGAATAATAGTCCACCTACATAGTGATACATTCTAGACATTTTACTCATTTCAAGATAAATAGACTTTCATTTCACATTTTTTCCTTTTAGTACTACGTTGTATATAATTTATGTCAACGTAAAATTGAAAACATTGTTAGATAATAATCAATCTTGTGAGATTGTAAACTGTCGATAGATTGTAAACCCCAATGTACTGCTTACAATTTAACGCATTATTTTTCGGTAGATCATAATCTATCGGAGCGAAACCGTCAATTTGTGAAATGGCATGTGAACGCACCTGACACGCTGATTGGTTGAACGTCATGTGCCTCGTGCATAGGCTGATGATGAACAACTATTTTAACTTAGCGCGTTTTTTTTTTATTAATTACAGCTTAAATTGAATATTCATAAGTAAGACACATGACAACGTCTGTCGGATTTACTAGTATTAATTAAGATTTCAACTTTCGTGTATTCTAACTGGTAATATAGGTTTTATATAGTTTATAGTACACATTGCGTACCTGCACATGTGCGTAGGCGCAAATCGTGCAGGTGGATCGAGCGTCAAACGCTTGCCGCCAACGATAAGCGATCTCGTGTCACGACAGGAAATGCAAATGTAAAATATAGTAGGACATCTTACTATGTGTGTTCGGCTTTGAAGAAAATGTCGTGTGAAAATAGTGACTCGATGTTCGATACGGCTTCTGATCCTCGTCATCAACACACGATCGCTAAGCGACCGGCTTGTGCAAAACGGTTTGTGGGTTCGACTTCCGCACTGAACAAATTTTTGTATATTACGTACCTAAACGGGAAAACGTAGTGTGGGACGCCCTGCGACACGATGGAGCGATGATTTAAAAGAAGGTAGCGGATGGATGCGAGCTGCCCAAGACTGGGATAGTTGGCGGTCTTTGGGGGAGGCCTATGTTCAGCAGTGGACGGCAATAGGCTGACATGATGATGATGATGATGATGACGACGTACGTAAAAAAAACTCACTTTTACAAAAACCCAGGTAGGGTTTCTGTTTTTTTTTAATTATCTCATTCACTACATCAAGAATATCTTGTTGTGTGTCAAATATTAAAGGATTGTATTTCTCGCTGCTATGTAGCACCACGTATTTGGTATGCTATTGGCATAGGAAATAATATCTTGGTTTTGATAATATTGAAAGGGACCAACAAACGCTGGACCACATCCTGTCACGATTGTGGGGAATTTCATAGCCATCTGAAAACAATTATTAGATTTGTTTCAATGGTCTGCAACCATAGAAATATAAATAAAATAGGTAGGTATATCTGTGTCTGCAACGCATTGGTAACTCCTCTGACTTCTCACTTACTATAATGCGAACCGCTTACTTCTTTACCCCTATTTTATTTTTTAAAAATCGTAAGCCTGTTCAAAATGTATCAGATAAAAAAGTTTCAATAACTCTTTAGTTCAAATCAAGAAGCAATATTAAAAACGCACAAGAATACCCGCGTCATGCACTGCAGCGTTGCGTCGGCGCATAATTAAATTGCGATAAATGTCAGAGCGATAGCGCGGCAATTTATCGGCGTCCGGCGACTCCTGCGCATCGGAGCGACCGACGATCGAAGGCGACCCACGTCCGCCGCGGTATTTACTTTGATGCCATATTTATGTAGGTACTGTGGGTATTGAAGTACCTATTATAAAGTCCTTTATAATATTATCATGAATTAATTCATTTACAGGTAATTAATTATTAGTAAATTAAACGGTGAAGGAAAACATCTTGTGGAATGGACTATAGCCCAATCTCTCCCATTCTGAGTGGAAACCCGTACTCAGCAATGTCAATGGTCGACAGTGTCAAAGAGATGAGGCTATAGTCCACCCCGCTAGTCTACTACAGGTTGGCAGAATTCACTTGCCGTCAAGAAAATTCATCAGAAAGATATGAATTTTCTAATTTAAAAAAAAATCTTAGTGAAAGAAATTTTAATTCATATCTTTGTGAACATTTCGCAATATTTAATTCTAAAAACTAATAAAAAATAAGCAAATCCATCAGATTTGAGAATTAATATTCACCAGGCACAAATCCAAACTCTCTCTCGAGAGAGAGAGCTCAGCTCTTGTCGGTGGAGCAATCGGCACTTTTTTCTATTCTCTGCCTTCTGTTTGACCTATTAATAATACGACTCGACTCCCACTTCAAAAATCCAAAATACAAAAAAAAACTAAGTATCCTATTCTCGACCCAGTAATCGACCTCAAAACCTCTAGCGTAATAGTCACACTTACAAGCACTAAGCTAATGTGTCAGTGGTATTACGTAAATGAATAAATGAACAAAATAATGTTTCTTCGTGCGGTATGAACCGGGACCGCATGCCGAGTTGAATTTATAGAACTCGCATAGTTCAGCGGTATTACCCGCAGGTAAGTAATTACAAACCGCATTCGATTGCCGGTTGTGTAATGGCAAAACGTAAAATTGGTAACAGTTCAATTTTGCACAGACGTCGACCGAATTTATATATGTAATACCTAACCAGTAGTACCTAGGTAAATGTATATGAAAATCAAAATGTAAAAGAATCTAATGATGTTTGAAATATTGATTTCACCGTTTTTAGTAAAATGTATCACTATTACTTTATTTCTATGATATTTATTATATAATATTCCTTAAAATTACACAATTACAACCCCTTATATTAGGTACATATATTCCTTAACATGAACCACCCTCATCCATGAAAAAGGTTCATTAGAATACCAGCGTCAAACAGCGTCAGGCTGGCATATCGCTGAAATGCTGAAATGGACCTTTTTAGCGCAGCCGTGAAACACACTTGGTTACCATTTGTTTAATTTTTTTTATTTGTAATTCCTATGTACCGTGACACTAATAGTCATGTCATCTAAGACTATTTAGGTCTCCCGTTTTTATCATACAGACACTCTTTATCCTAGTAAATCATTGTCAATGTTGTCAACGACTGCCGCGTTAGTCTAGTGGTCCCAAGCGCGACTGCTTCGCAAGAGGTCCTGAGTTCGATTCCCAGGTCTAGCAAAGTGTTATTAGGTTTTTCTATGAAATTCCCAGTTTCCCAGGAGTCTGGATTTATGCCCGGTTAATGGCAATAGGCTCGCCCCTATTACATGGGACCTAAACATACCGGTGAAATGTGGGTGTGCCTAACCCTTTGGGGAATACAGGCGTGATGGTAAGCAATAGTTTTAGTACTCGATTCTGAAAAAGTTATACCTAGTTGTTGTCGCAACTATCATAACCCTAGAATGTGTTACAGGTAAACTATTTGCGAAAAGCCAAAAAATCTTTTAATTTATTTGCGAAGAGCCAAAAAATATATAGAGACCAATAGAGACGGTCCGTATTAAACAAGACAGCAAAACTAAGCAGACGTAACGGTGTTGCCAGTGAGATATTGTTCTCTCGTAAGTAATTATCGTAATGCGTCTGAAGTGGCGGTCAAGTGCGGTCGGCTGCGAATCTGACGAGCTGCGTGGGTCGTGTAGTAGCTGACCTAGGGTTGGAACATCTTATTGCAAAAAAAATATGTTTTGTATATTCAAAAAGAATAACTATGTTTTATAGTTATGATACTTTTATTACTGCAAAAAGATCTTTTAAAGACTTTTTTTACTAGATGGCACCGGCATTTCCTATCTGACTACCTCTTAGTAGAAACAAACTCAGATAATCAAGGTCTTTTAAAGTCAGACAGTACTTGTATTATCAAACATGCGAATTATAAAATGTAGGGCATATGTGGCCTTTTGAAGAGGGCCAGGGTCATAGCAGTTTTGAGTTGATCTGCCAAAACTGACGGCACGCATACATCAGTGTGTAGCTCAGCGTGTAGCTCAACCATTATTTAGAGAACTCGATGATGACAAAAAGTGATAGCCTAGTGATATCACCACTCAACTGCCAAGTCGTATGTCTCAAAGACATAAGCTTCATTTTATCTCAAAGTCCTTTTAGCTGGGAGAAAAACCGCTTCAGCAACTAGTCTAGTCTAGTCTAGTATACTAATAAATTTACCAAAAGCTGCCGGCCCTAGCCTCAACAGTTAGGATGATCGTCTTAAATTATTGCCTAGCGGCTGATGCGGAGTACGGTACGTGTACTGGGGTCTACAGGCTACGTGCTAGCCGATAGCCTGGTCGGGGGTCAACGGAACCTGTGTGGCAACATAGCCGATACATGCAATGATATATGAAGAAAGACTGTTTCTAATTACTCTTAGTATAAGCACAGAATGCATAATAGTACAGGTATTGGCAACGTAAGTAAAATAGGAATTTGATAATGGGATTGGATTAGGACCTAAATATACCAGCGAACTGTGGGTACAAATAGTACACCTCTGCCTGAGCCTTCGGGGAATACAGGCGTGATGTGTGTTTATGTATTAGCAACATTAATGACAATAGACTCACGCCTATTGTCATTAATGCACGCGTATTCCCTGAAGAGTGCAGATGTGTACTTAATGTACAACCCACATTTCGCCGGTATGTTTAGGTCATTAACCGGGCACAAATCCAGACTCCGAGCTGCTACTGGGAATTTCATAGAAAAACCCAATAACACTTTGCTCGACCTGGGAATCGAACCCAGGACCTCTAGCGTAGCAGTTTCGCATGGAACCACTAGACTAACGAGGCAGTCACTAATTTGACTGTTACTAACTACTTTTAAAACAGAATACATAATAGTACAGGTATGAGCATCGTAAGCAAGTTTGGATTTCTGCCCAGTTAACGGCAATAGGCTCGCCCCCTATTACATGGGACCTAAACATACCGGCGAACCTAGAACCTAGTGGTCCCAAGCGCGACTGCTCCGCTAGAGGTCCTGAGTTCAATTCCCAGGTCGAGCAAAGTGGTGGAGTAATTGGGTTTTTCCATGACATTCTCAGTAGCAACTCGGAGTCTGGATTTGTGCCTAACCGGGCACAAATCCAGACTCCGAGTTGCTACTGAGAATGTCATAGGCAATAGGCTCGCTCCTACTAAACATGCGAACTGAGGTTGTACATTAGTACTTACACCTGTACCAAACCCTTCGGGGAAGTCTGGCGTGATGGTATTCTAATACTCATACCCATTTTGCTCCTTCCATTTACTAGCAAATTTCTCACAAGTGCCAAGCCAAATTGATTTATAGAGGCAATAAAACATTACATTATAGCTGTATCTATTGGGCAGAGCGCAAGAACACTTGATTGCATAATTACATAGGAGAATGTCGGACGGCGACCCAGACGACACTTAACATTGGACCTAAGGTTATGAAACAGACCCGACTCGGATTACCATCAGCTCAATTGATAAATAAAAGCTTGGGAATGTTGCCAGTGCGAAATTACTGTGGGATATGTTTTGATACCTACTTGCCACTGGAAACAATGGTTCCAGTAACGCGATGTTGATTAAAAAGGTTAATTACTTATTAAATTTCTAGCTGACCCGAAAGCCGTCTTGTCTAACTCCAGGTTTCGACTGACGACAAAACATATTGCAAACAGCTACCTACCTATCCCACTCGCTCTTTGAGGGTTAGATAGATGTTTGCAACATGTTTTGTTGTCTGTGGAAACGCCGGGTTAGCTATGAATATTCAATTCGAACTGGAATAAAATTAATAATGAAAAAAACCGCGAGGTTAAAATAGGCGTTTAAGTTTTCTAATTGTTTCTAATTTTCTGCGCAATTTTCTTTCGGTAAGAACGTTCTAAAAAGTATTGTACACGCATCACATAAGAACTACTGCACGAAATCGGATGAGGTATACACAATTGTATTGATGGATTTCTAACTTAATATCTGGTGCATGTTTCATGTAGATACGCTAGAAGCCGAGTTATAGTACTTAAGAAAATACTTTTCGGATGTGAGTGAACTTATCAATAACTAGTAAATAAAAATGTAAAAAAACCCGGCAATTACATTATTTCTCGACCGATTTTCATCCAATGACTTAAGTCGGAAGTGCCTCCCGACAAATACACCTTTCAAACAAAAAAAAAACAATATCAAAATCGGTTCATCCGTTCGGGAGCTACGATGCCACAGCAAACACACACAGACCGAAACTTATAACACCCGTCGTTTTTGCGTCGGGGGTTAAAAAGCAACTATTTTATTGCTCGCTATTTGATCCAGCTTCAGTTCGTAACGTGTATCCCAAAAATGCGTCTTACAACACCAATTACATCATCCAAACAATCTTCGGAGAAGTTCTGAGAAGCGTTCCGACATCCTGAACACCACTGAGGCCTATCTAATTTGTGCGGTCATTGGCGACCACTTTGATGTCTCATTTCCTGCCTGCGAAGATAACTCAAGCCCCATCCCTTTCTTACACTTATAGTAACATAATTCCATCTCCCTCTTTTAAATATCCCGTGAAATGTGTAATAGAACAGGGGCCACACAAGATTAGGCGCGATGATTGGGCGAAATTATAAATGATTTAAAAAAAAGGTGATAGACTTTCGCTTTCGAAACCATAGAAAAAATTCTACAGGTATTATATTCCGAGAATGTTTCTGTTATCTTATTTATTTTGAAATAAGATGACATATCACACCTACCATCACGCCTATAAGTCATATCTACCTGAAGGGTTAGGCAGCGCTGTACACCACAGAGGTCCCATGTTATAGGAGGCAAACCTATTGTCATTGACCGGCTACATATACAAACTCTGAACTGCTACCTACGGAGTTATTGTCAATCAGTGATATTACGTAATTAACACTTTATTGATCTGGGAATAGAATCCAGGACCGCAAACTCAACAGTTGCGCTGAAGACCACAAGAGTGACGTGGCAGTAAAATAATAGTTATTTAAACAAAGTTATGAATAAACCAGGGCACAATTAAAACAAATTTTTCTTGGTAATGTCCTCAAGTTGTTACAAAAGTTATTAACTTAAAGTAAAATGTCTGACCAATTCAAGCAAAAACATTGTACAGTAGGTATCGCATTGTCACCAATTTAAAATTACAATTATACCTCTTATACTTTATAAATAATTCCTGACGAAAGTCGCAATACATAACATAAACAATTTGTATGAAACAATAACTTTGTAAAGAGCGACATATTGCTATAAGTTATATTATATTCTGCGCCGGCGCAGTTCGTGGAACAATAATAATAATCGACGCAAGTACACTGAATGGGAAATAAATTACACACGACGTCTGTAGGGATGCGAAAGTGTCTGGCTCCAAGACGAATATCGATAACCCCGCGTTTCCAGTGACGACAATACATGTCGCAAACATCTATATAACTGTCGAAGAGTGAGTGGGATGGGTAGCTGTTTGGAACATTTTTTTTTCGTCAGTGGAAACGCAGGGTAATAATAAATGTACCTATGTTTTCAGCTCGTGTTTAAAACATATATATTATTATATTAATATGGATATTGCTAACTGCAAATGGAACGATATTTCCTCTCATCATCATCATCATCATCCAAATGAAGTTCACTGTTGAATGAAGGCCTCCCCCGTAGACTTCCTCTCATTACAGAGCAAATAAATAGAAAATACATGTATAATAATCATTGTGAATTTTATAGTTCTAAAGCCACCTCTCAGCGACTACCGTTATTGTTTTTAACAAAACACGTTTTGCATTGTGAAGAATGCTATGTCGCTTAGAGATGCGAGAAATAGCTCAATGAAAAGAAAAGAGAGATATAGCTCTTTCAATCAAAAGAGATATATCATTCTTTTAGCTCTTTAGCTCATTTAGCTCAAATTGAATCCTGAGTCAATGTCAATTCGGTGAGCGAGAGATATACTTACATACTCTTTCATTACAACATGTGAGCGATCAGCGAGCTAGATATGTAAATATCCTAAAGCATTTCCTACTTTGTCTCCATTAAAATAAAGATCAATTTACATTAAAGATCCATTGAGCTAACTGATCCGGAGAGCTAGATATGTAAATATGACAAAGCATTTGCTACTTTGTTTCGATAAAAATAAAGATCAATTTACAATGAAGATCCATTGAACTAATTGATCAGGAGAGCTAGATATGTAAATATGATAAAGCATTTCCTACTTTGTCTCTATTAAAATAAAGATCAATTTACATTGAAGATCCATTGAGCTAATTGAGACCGAGAGCTAGATCTGTAAATATGACAAAGCATTTTCGACTTTGTCTCCATAAAAATAAAGATCAATTTACAATGAAGAACCACTGAGCTGATTGATGCGAAGAGCTAGATAAGTAAATATGATAAAGCACTTTCTACTTTGTCTCCACAAAAATAAAGATCGATTTACAATGAAGATTCATTGAACTAAATGAGCCGGAGAGCTAGTCTCTCAGCGAGTGAGTGAGTGAGAGCTAGATTGGAAACAAAGAGCTAGCTCATTTTTATCTCTCATTCGCGAGCTACCCATCTCTAATGTCGCTACTGTTAACTATACAGATATCATGGTATTTGTATCACACAATATGAACTAATCAATTATTTTTCATTTGTGTGAGATAAAAACTTTATTAGTAATTTACACTTTATAGTTTAAAGATTCTGATCCTATAGGTGCAAGTAAGATTAGCAATGAAGGTGTTGGCCTTATATCTTGAAAACAAATTCAAACAAACTATTATTAATTTATACAAAACTATCGATAAGCGACTTCTCCCGTCTCTAGTACCGCCTGGAGCGGCGCGCGTACGCATCGAACATCGCAATTTCGCCGTGCGCGCGCCGCTCACTTATTAAATCCTTCCGCCCCGCCCTAATGCCCCCTATTACAGGTAATATAATAAAACGGCAGATCGCGCACCGAGCCTTGTCATTATGGCGACATTAATGTGTTTTATTTATTTTATTACACCTATGTTTGATATCAGATGAATAATGCATTCTCATGAAAAAGTACATGCTATTGCAAGTTGATGGTTAGTCCTACATACTGTAGCACTTATCGACATATTATCAATAAATAAATCTTAGAACAAGTGGTTAGTTATAAGTATAACAATGACGTAGTCTCTAAGCCGTATTTGTACTGTATTTACCTTTATTTAAGAGAGTCGTTCATTAAACCTCGTATTGAGAACACGCATTTTTGATTTGCCGTCCTTCTGACTCACACACAGTCGCACACATCACCACCATCCGACAAAATTACATACGCGACAGTCCTGTTTTACAAACTGCATGCTGCGTCCTTATATTCTAGCCTTAGAAACCCAGTAACCACATGCGTCTACGTCTACGTATACGTTAGTATCCATTGTTATTTACGTTAGTATCAGTTATTGTTGCATGTCATTCTACCTATCAAGTGAAAAAATAAATCAGATGAGCCGGGATCAGGAAATCATCAATTATAATTATTTATTCAGCAAAAAAGTAAGTGTGATTTGTATTGGTTACAAAACTAATAAAAATATGTAAAATTTTGCTACCAATTTGACGCTTTCGGAAGCACACTTTTTCATACTCGGGGATGGTTCTCCTTACCTCGACCTCTACCCAAAGTTTAAGATTTTGGTGGGGAATTAAAAGGAGATGCTACGTCTATTTATGAAAGAATTACTAACGCTACGTAACGTAACAAAACATCTTTATATTTCAACCAATTCTAATTTTGATTTTGTTGATCAATTCTAATACTTCCATATTTCTGGAATATTCTTTTAAGAGGCCAAAAAATATACAGTTAACTCGCATTACATAATAGGAAGACAAAGAAGTGAGGCCGGCTAAAACTACGCCATGCCGTGTACCACACACAATTACACGCACACATGTACCTATTAGTTAACTACGCCTTATCTTGTCAGTCGAGCTTTCGATAGCTCGATAGCTCGACTGACAAGATAAGGCGTAGTTTCGGCTTCCTTCTTTCGGCCTCACTTCTTTGTTCGCAAAGTTCCATCTTTACTTTTTATTTCATCTGAGACATAATTATATATTGTTTTATCAGAATCGTTTTCATTTCCCATCCCTAGTACGCGTAGTGTCATTTCTACGGAATTATATTCGCTCATAAAAAGGCTTTAGTCGGATGATAAACAATAATTATTTCTCTCTGGCGAAGCTGCGAACAAAAGCTAGTTTCATTTCATCATAAAGTTTGTAAGAACGATATATTAAATAAGCCATGGTATCGTGTGTCTGCATTTTACAAGCTAGGGCTGGCGCATCGAATTTTATGTGGCTGCATGAAGACATCGGCGGAGTCAGGGCTGCGCTTGTGATGCTTTTATGAGAGCGGCACGGCTTTGATGTAAAGGTGAGAACTGAGTGATGATACTTTTATATTTTGAATTACTTTATTGTAGTGTTAGGTTTGAAGGCGTCTATTACCTGTGGCGATTTTAGCGACCCTTCCCTCCTTGGTATAGATGTCAAGTTCAGCATAGTATCACGCTGTATCCCTCGAAGTGTTATAAAGCGTTGTATTGCAGCCAATAGTTCGTTGGTGAAGAAACCTGCCTGGGGATTTTCTCGAAGTCACCGCGGCGAGAAGTCTGCCAACCCGCACTAGGCTAGCGTGCTTAAATTCTAAGAGTGGTTAGGATACCTGCCATCACGCCTGTATTCCCCAAAGGATGGTTTACTAGTGGAAGGGAGAGGTTTACTAATGTAAACTCAGATTTCGCTGATATGTTTAGGTCCCATGTAATAGGGGGCGAGTCCAGACTCCGATCTGCTACAGAGAATTTCATAGAAAAATTAAATAACACTGCTCGACCTCGGGATCGAACCCAGGACTTCTAGCGTAGCAATCGCGCTTAGGACCACTAGACTAATGAGGCAGTCAGGGGTTTATTTTTTCAGCCAGTTTTATTAATGAAATCGCTTAACCGCTCTGCTCGTCACAGTGTCTCCGCCTGCCCGCCGCAAGCGTATCACAAAGATGAGGTTATTGCAATTCCGGACACGCGCGCGATTCAACCTCAGTATTCAACGTCGACATTTTATAATCACCGATCCTTTCATGAATTTTATTTGCAATCTATTATACAAAGGTTCTGTATCGAACATTATATCTGATAGAAATCATATTCGTTATTATAAGTTTATAAATTCGTGTATTATTAATAATGTTGTTGTAAGATATTAAATAATAAATACTGGTACTAACTGATAGTAACGAATGGCAGTGGCTATGCTGACGAATCTAACTAAACTAATAATATAAAGAGGAAAGATTTGATTGTTTGCTTGCATTGAATAGGCTCTGAGATTCTGGAACGATTTGAAAAAAAAACACCAATAAAAAGCTACATTATTTCTGATTGGCATAGGCTAATATATTATCCCGTAAAATTAAAAGGAACGTATAGTGACATAGGCTATATATTAATATAGCCTATAGCACTCGGGAATAGTATAAGTAGCTTTCTATTGTTGAAAGAATTCTCAAAATTGGTCAAGTAGATCCAGAGATTACCCCCTACAACCTCACAAACCTTACCTGTTTAAATATTCGTACTTATAGATAAATATTTAAGAATACATACTTACGGATCTCTAATGCCTTCGTTGGCGGCAAACACATTCTCGCGTACAACAGATAAACGACGCAATGATATCACGATGTATGGACATGAGCTGGCATAAATATACTGTGAATTATGTACTTACATGAATTTTAATAAAGATGACGCTTTGTGACAACCTTTGAAATTATCATAACATAACATAACATAACATACCATCACGCCTGTATTCCCCGAACGGTTAGGCAGAGGTGTACTTAATGTACACCCACAGTTCGCCGGTATGTTTAGGTCCCATGTAATAGGGGGCGAGCCTATTGCCA
This sequence comes from Subacronicta megacephala, assembly GCA_958496365.1. Classification (NCBI taxonomy): domain Eukaryota; kingdom Metazoa; phylum Arthropoda; class Insecta; order Lepidoptera; family Noctuidae; genus Subacronicta; species Subacronicta megacephala. The sequence continues at coordinate 12,328,023 of OY292529.1, read as the reverse complement.
TTCACCGGGCACAAATCCAGACTCCGAGCTGCTACTGAGAATTTCATAGAAAAACTCAATAACACTGCTCGACCTGGGGATCGAACCCAAGACCTCTAGCGTAGCAGTCGCGATTGGGACCACTAGTCCAACGAGACAGCCTCAAATTGAGCCTTGAAATTATCACCTAGCCAATAAACTGTAACCGACGTGAACCCACTCGTAACACAAGCATTTAGCTTAGCACGAGGGGTTAACAAGATTACTAGTAATGTTCGACTCACATTAAATTAAGCTTATAAAAATCATAAACACAAACACTAGATTTTAAGTTACACCTCCGCCTCCAGAAATACAACTGTGAAAGCCTCATTTAATTTGGTGCAGTAGTTTTTGCGTGATGCGTATACAAAACATAGACAAAAATGTTGTGGCTTCTGTGGCTCTAACAAAACATGCTGCACACACCAATCTAGGTCTCAAAGAGTGAGTGAGATAGATAGCTGTTTTCAACACGTTTTGTTGTCAGTGGAAACGCGGGGTAATAAAGACCCCTTTATTCGTTTTTCTTCAGTAGGTATCTATAATGTAAAGACATCGGCCTGTTTAAAATTATATGTTATAGATTGTTAGCTTTTAGGGATTTGTGATAAGTAATCGATTTTTTTTTATTAAATGAGCCTAATATAGGAGCCAAATCATCATAGGTAATGTTTTTGTTTTAACAATAATTATAAATATGGCGGAACGACGAGCTTATTGCGGTATTCTGATTTATAGAGGTTAGAAAATAAAACAAAATGTAATAAATACAACTTCATTCAGAATATAAATAACAAAACCACTATTTATAATATGAATTACAGTATTTTACACAATATACATTAGTTTACACTAATCACATGTTTGTATCACGCAGTATTCGTTAATACAGTATATTTTTACGATACGCAGTTAGTTTAACTAGGAAAAAGGTCATTGAAAAAATTGTGTATAATATTTTGAACGTCAGACATTATATCCATTTAATTCAAATTATGATATCTAGGCCATTGTTTTAAATATTTTACACAACTTTTTTACACCTTATTACAGGGTTCAAATTAAAATTAATTTCGAAAGAGAAATCTACTTAGAATGTAACACTTCAGATACGCATATCGATCGCACAGTCGCGGCGTGTGCGCTGCGTCTACGCAGCTCATTCCTGAATTGTGGATTAAGTAATTTTATCGCATACTTTTCACAGTCTATTGAACTCAAATCTTCCCACTAAACGCTAATGATAGGAAAAAACACGTAGGGTAAAAAACGACATAATTATTTTAAATGTAAATAAATAAGTACACCAACAACTTAACCAACAATATCAGGAGGGGTACACCCGGCCACACATCAAGCTATACAAAACCAGAATAGGCTGGCCTTGACTTGTGCGAAATCCTTTACAATGGGAGGTCAGTCTAAACTGGTTTTGTATAGCTTGATGTGTAGCCGTGTGTACATGAAAATTATTTGTTTATACTTGTGGGTAGGCTCGTATTGATAGAACACATATACAATATCCTCACTTATACCAAATTTTGTTTTGAGTACTAGCGTGTGTTATAAAAGGCAACTATGGTGTTTGGCAGTGACGTAGCGTGCGGAGGGGGGGGGGGGAGTCATGGCCCCGGGCGGCATACGAAAGGGGGCGGCAGCAAGAGCCACAGTTTTGCTGGGGCAACTCGCCTTCTCAAAATATCTTCTTCTTATTAAATTTATTGTCGATGTGAAAAGTCATTATTATGTTTAGACGGTTTTTTTTTATTAATACACATTATAAATCGAGTTTTTATTTCAACAACACGTCAAGCTACAAACTTGCTTTATTTTTTAATAAAATGTTTTTATTTTCATTGATGTCTCCTCATAAAGCCATGAGGTATGCAATAGTCGTAAGAAGTTGGGGTCTATAGTTTCTGTGTGTATCTATGTATGTTTTTATAAAGCCATGATGCTTTGAAAGATTAAAAAACACGTTATAATTTACTAGTGTAATTAATATTGTAATATAAATATATTTTAGTTCGTGATATAATTTCTATTGGATACATCTTATGAACACATGGTATTGTTTTAATGGGCAGTTTATAATAATAATTTCGTATTATTTCAAATATATTTCCTATAGGAATTGTGCTAGATTTAATATATGTTTTATACAGAAATATCGAAATTAGTAAAGAAGATAATCACGCGCCGAATAATAGCGCCGAAATACGAAAACAACATAAAAATCGGTACAAAAATGAGGCAATCACAAGCATTTTAATGTTATGCTAGACAGAGAGTGCACTACAGCTCGTTGTGACGTCACACCGTGCGTTCGCCATGCAAATCCTATACTGACACTCTTCGAGAGAGAGGGACAAAGCACCTATCTCATCCCCCCCCCCACCCCAAACTTTAAAAATCTTGGAACTTTGTAAGTCGAATTCAATTATTATTTTTAATAACATTTTTCAATAGGACTGTTATTTAAATTTAAACATCATTCAACTACCCTATTTGGCAGCTTATTCATCCGGCGATTCGTTTGTAAAGGCGTGAATAAGTGTGCGATGTTTCATAGGATTTCACACAAGTAATTCTAAAATTCAATTCTTTCGGTTCCTTCGCTTTCTTCGGCTTTGATAAGGCGGAGCACACACTGCCCCGCTCTACGCTGCGTGGTGCATGGCGGTGGAACAAAAACACTACGTGTGAATGCGTTGTCTGTTTGTTGCACTACGCGTGATACTTCGACGCCTTAGAGTGAAAACCTCGTACCTAAGTGTAAAAGAAGTAACTTTTCAGGAGGAAGAAAAACCTGCATGCTGTAAAATTTGTACGGCATCTTTTAACCCGCTTTTATATCCAGAACTTTTCATCTATATATCCAGGAAGTTTCCTTCCTAGAAACGCAATAAAATAAATTTAAGCAAAAATGTATTCCCGAGGTTTTCACTCTAAGCTGACGACTTACAAACTACATAAGAAAACGCTGCGTGATGCGGTGCGGTATGCGAATCGCCTAAGTGTGTCTTCACCTTAAGACGGCATCATCCCCTGGCTCCGTTTCCACTGCGCGCCGGACCGACGGTTGTGGTTACCTCGGGACGACTTGTGTTTCTCCTTCTTATCTCTGTTGTGGAGAACGTCTTTCTCTTGTCCCTGTCCCCGCGGTTTCCCTGTTACGTCCACGTTTCTGGGAATAAACGATAATTTTATTGAAAAATAACAAAGTGAGATACTTTAATAGTAAAAAAAATATGTTGGTTAAAACAAGTTGTAATTAATCGAAAGAATATATTCTCAAATTGGAATATTTTTTTACACTCATAACAATGAGAATGAAGTAGTTGTTATGGCAAAAACATTTCTTTTAAAAGTTAAATTTTAATGCTAAAAAATTAAAAGTAAAAGAAAATCTTTTAAAAAGAAAGCTTTTATTTTATTCTTTAATACTTTTTCTATCAACTTATAACGTCACTACACAATTTATATGATATAAAAGCTTGTCGCAAGATTTACCTTATTAGCCCGTCTTGCGACTTATAGCTTAAAGAGAAGCTATATTAAATATTTGTTCCTATTTATTTTGCAACTACATATAGTAAATTTACGTCAGTCATTTCACAAGCGACTTTAATTTCATACTATTAAGTTCATAATAATATATATTTGTTTTTTACCAGCCTTTATCGTCCTACTGCATGGCAAAGGCCTCCCCACTCTCCTTCCACTCCTCTCGATGCTTTTAATATCCGTGATAGTCATCTGGTTAACTATTGTTTAAATAACTAGTATAGTATAAGAAGTACCTAGGTTGTGGCGCCGGACGTCCGTGTCCCCGCCCCCTGCGCGCCTGGTAGTTGGCCTCTCTGCGCGCGCGCATCTCCTCTGGATTCACGCAGAAGTCCATCCTTGTTCTGCTACCACTCGGTTTCTCTTCTTCGTTGACCTCTGGTTCGTCATCTGACTCCTCCTGGATAACAAGTATGAATTCCAATGTTAAAATGGGATTTTTTCATTTATTGAAATTTTCGAATGTCGTCGAGTTATACAAATCCAGTTTACGCTGGCCGCTTGTTTGAACTGTCAATATATCATTTGAACTCATATCAGATTTATCATTGTAAATAAACAGTTTAGTTTTTAATGTCAAGCTACACAAAAACAATTAAGGCTGATCTCCAATTGTAAAGGCTTTCCCTGCAATAAGAGGTCAGCTTATACTGGGAACTTGCCGTATATATTATACCTACAAATATGTAAATTATGTGTTAAAAGCAGTCAGCACAACATCTCATAATTGGAAATCAATAGTTTCAGAGAAAACGTTGTTGAAACTATTGGTGCCCTTCATTGTACACAGTTTCAATACTACAGGTAGTGCGCAGGCGCAGTGTTACCTCAGCATCTCGCTTGTCGTGTGCGAGTACCCTGGGAGTGACGAAGGGCCGGCGGGAGTCCTCCGTGACGTCAGCAGTGGGGGTCACACCGTCAGAGTCGTACGTATCGTCATACTCGTCTGAATACATGTCCACCTCGTCGCACACCAAACTGAAAGTTTATAAACTTTAATGACAAAGTGCAGTGATAGCCTTGTGATATGACCATAGGACTGCCACGTCAAAGGTCTCGAGTTCGAATCCAAGGCACCTTTCGAAGTCATGTGCGTATTAACAATTAATTATCACGCGCTTAAACGGTGAAGGAAAAACATCGTGAGGAAACCTGCATGCCTGAGAGGTTTTCTTGACGGCATGTGAAGTCTGCCAATCCGCAGTAGGCTAGCGTGGCGGACTATCGCCTAATCCCTCTCGTTCTGAGAGGAGACCCGTGCCCAGCAGTGGGATGATGATGAATGACAGAGACATCATCGACTTTTAATGTTCCCACTGCTGGGACACAGGCCTCGTCTCGGTGAGAGGGAGTGGGCTTTAACCTTTTGAACGCCATAGTCACATATATGTGACAAACGAAATCTTACCCTGAACGCCAACGTCACAAATATATGACAAATATACGTCGCACCATATTAAGAAATAAACAATTTAATCATTACTTTAGTGTGTTTTCACTACTTTGTGGAATTTGACAGAAAAAGTGGCCTGGCGTCAGGGGTACGGCGATACGTTTATACTCTGGAATGCAAAAGGTTAATCCACCACGCGGGCCCAGTGCGGTATGGTAGATGTCACATGTCTTCGAATTTTTTGTTCTAGGACATGCCAGTTTCCTCTCGATGTTTTCCTTCACGGTTTTTGGAGCAGTGGTGATGAAATAATTTACACAAAGTAAAGCGCCTGTTTGGATTCGAACCTATAAGCTGCGCTCGTAAATCGATGCCGTTACCACTGGGCCACCACCACTCCCCTAGTCCTAGACCTAGGCAGAGGCATTTATCATTAATGCCTCGTAGGCCTACGGATTTATTACTAATAGCCTCAGATCAAATAAAAAGTTAAGATGGAACTTTGCGAACAAAGAAGTGAGGCCGGCTAAAACTACGCCTTGCCGTGTACAAACACAATTACACGCACACGCGTATACCGAAACTACGCCGATAAGGCGTAGTAGCGCAAACTTCCATCTTAAGTTTTTATTTGATCTGAGCTAATAGCGGCTCGTCCCCGGGTTCGCACGGGTGGACATTTTTTTTCTTGCAATTAATATAGCCTATATTATTCAATGATAATGTAGCATTCAAATGGTGAAATAGTTATTAAAATCGGTCCAGTACTTTTTGAGCCAATTCGTTACAAACATACCTACATACAAATGTTTCAATATTAGTATAGATGACTGCCGTTGAAGATAATCCTTTTTTAATTTTAATAATTACATGATAAATGTTCGCATGACTTAGGTATTGTAGGTTACTGTGTCTCTCTACTAAGACATGCCAGTAGAGCCATCTACCCAAAAATCGCAGAGATCCCTTTTCAGCCAATTTCTAAGAGAACTCTATAATACAATTTTTTTTTAAAGATAGCTCCTTAAGTTATTTTAGTGAAGGGAAAATACGACCGCGGGCAGGATTCGAATCTGCGTCTTCTGGTTAAGTACACCAGACGCTATGACCGCTAAGCCACCGCGACTCCCACCAGCCATGTCGAAATTTGCCTTCACATTTTTAATTTACGTCTTTGAGGCGACGTCAGTGACATCTGTTGAAAATTTTGCTTCTCAACCGACATGACATGCTTTACGGCAAGTACGATGTCGTACGATGCCACCTTACCTTTTAACTATCTTTTTGTATTTTTTGGGCATTTTCCATGCAAAGATTATTAAGTTATTTTAGTGAAGGGAAAATACGACCGCGGGCAGGATTCGAACCTGCGTCTTTGAGGCGACGTCAAAGACGTAAATTAAAAATGTGAAGGCAAATTTCGACATGGCGGGTGGGAGTCGCGGTGGCTTAGCGGTCATAGTGTCTGGTGTACTTAACCAGAAGACGCAGGTTCGAATCCTGCCCGCGGTCGTATTTTCCCTTCACTAAAATAACTTAATAATCTTTGCATGGAAAATGCCCAAAAAATACAAAAATATAAGATAGCTCCTGTTTTGTAACACTTCGCGATGTCTTTACAAATTGCATGCTTTGCATTAGAACTTGAGACTTGACAGTTTATAGTCATATCCATGTCACCCTCTCTCTTTCTCTCTACATCTCCCTCTCTTTCTCTCTACATCTCCCTCTTTTTCTCTTCTACATTCGACAAAACCAATACTCACTTATATTTGCTATAAATATCGACTCTTTGCTTGACTTCAGTCTTGTCGTTCAACATATCCTTGAGGTCCTTATACTTGGAGCGTCTCTTGCCGACGTGAATCTTGCTGACATCGACGTCATCTCGCGTCATGATGTCGAACTGGTCTCCATCGAACACGTTAAGGCGAGCGATGCCTGTCTCTAAGAACTTCTTGTCCAAAGGATCCTCGGGAATTACTGGCATAGATTGGTCTAGCCCTGGAAATAATGAGTTGGTATTTTGTTGAGGTTTGTAACTAGAATCTCCATTGTAAGGGTTAGTAGTAGGAGCTGTTCTTAGGACAAAATTAAAACGACGAAATTGCCATCATGAATGGGTCCGCTCGACCGGGGAAGTAGCAGTATGCATACTGTTGCGTTTCACATGGGGAGGCGATAGGAAATGTCGGACACGTACTTTCTTAAAGCGCATTTGCTCTCCCTTGCTCTTTAGTCATGGGACTAGTGACATTCGCCATTACTCGATCTGGGAATCAAACCCAAGACCTCTAGCGTAGCAGTCACAAACACAAATATATACATAAATTGGAAGGAGAAAAAGGAACTATTGTATGTGAATTATTTGTATAACAATCATAAAATTTTTTATTTCCACAAATATTATTTAATTAAGGCTTATGAGCCAAATTTGGTGTTCCATAACTTGGTGTGAATATTTGCGAAAAAAAAGACAATGATTCAGCCAACGCTTTTTTAAACTAGTCAACAAAAAGGCAATACCTTCAAAACTGCACTTACCTCTCAAAGATTGCGCCAAATTATCTTCCAATATACTATTGATAACTCTCTCCGCATTAAACCCGTAGTGTTGCAAGCATTTCAGAATGAATCCATCCCCTAAATGTGGTAGAATATCCTTCACCTCGCTGATTAATGACTCTTCTCTCACATTGTCCGGTATTTCCCCATCGGTGGGCGTGGGAGTGGAGTCTGCGTGGCCGTTAGTGAGCGGTTCGGTGGTGGGCGGGCTTATTTCTGGGATAGGCTCGTCGAGATTAGAATATATAGCTTGGAGGATGAAATCAGTCTTAACAGTGTCACTGTATACGTTCAGGATATATTTGTAATAAAAATAATATAGGTAGTATGAGTTAAAAATGGTCATAAAACTTCCTCTTCTCTCCAAAATATGCCGTGCCTGACAAGGCCCACACATGTTCTTATTGTAACTATTTTAACATCTATTTAACTTGTGGACTTGGAGTGCAATAAATATATTGAGTAATATCTATATACTATATCCTATCCTTCCTATCCTACTTCCTACTAATATTATAAATCCTATCCTACTTCCTACTTCCTACTAATATTATAAATGTGAAAGTTTGTGAGGATGGATGGATGGATGGATGTTTGTTACTCTTTCACGCAAAAACTACTGAACGGATTTTGATGAAACTTAACAGTATTATTGTTTATACATCAGAATAACATATAGGCTTTAAATTATAATGATATTTTGGGAAATTCCCACGGGATTGGGGAAAAACTATTCCACGCGGACGAAGTCGCGGGCAAAGGCTAGTAATATAATATAGCTGAAGTGGTTGTTTGTTTGTTTGCTTGAACGCGCTAATCTCAGGAACTACTGGTCCGATTTTAAAAATTATTTCAGTGTTGAATAGTCATTTATCGAGGAAGATTATAGGCTATATAACATCACGCTACTACCAATAGGAGCGGAGCATAAATGAAAAATGTTGCAAAAACGGGAAAAAACATTCCTTCTAAATGCAGAAATGGCGAGATACCTCGCGGGCGAAGCCGTGGGCGGAAAGCTTTACTAATATAACTGGCTAATTTCTGTACATACAAGATATTTATATATAAAAAAAAATATTATGAGGAGTCTATATAAGAGCAATTGAAGTCGAAACTATGTATTACTCTAAGAATTTTTGTTTCTATGTCTGTCTGTATGTTTGTACGCGCATCACGCAAAAACTACAGATGATCTGAAGAGGAACTTTGTCAAAAGGATACATGTCAGGGTACGCTTGCCGCAGCATCTCCAGGTCGTCGTGGACTGGGTAGCAAGCGTGATAGTCCTTGATGAGGAGCCGCTCCGAGAGACCGTCCATCATCACCGCCAGGAAGTCTTCAACGTGGTTTGCTATACTACCTCTGAAATCCCAAAAGGAATTACTTGCTTACTAGGCGGCTTATAAAGATGAAACATAACATAACATACCATCACGCCTGTATTCCCCGAAGGATTAGGCAGAGGTGTACTTAAAGTACACCCACAGTTCGCCGGTATGTTTAGGTCCCATGTAATAGGGGGCGAGCCTATTGCCATTCACCGGGCACAAATCCAGACTTCGAGCTGCTACTGAGAATTTCATAGAAAAAACCCAATAACACTTTGCTGGACTTGGGGACCGAACCCAAGACCTCTAGCGTAGCAGTCGCGATTGGGACCACTAGACTAACGAGGCAGTAAAGATGAAACATGAACCAAGTTATAAGTTAGAGGTTCACTGAAAACCAGCGCTGTGTTGAAGCTTGCCTTAACATGGCATCATGCTGAGTGGGAACATATTTGTTGCATCTACGATGTGCCACCAACATCTCTCATTTAGTTTTTATATAATTTGTAGTGTAAGTTGTATGCGCATCTGGGTTGTAACAATAAATCTGTTTTCTTTCTTTCTTTTCTTTCTTTCAACAACTGTGAAAACCCGTTTGCCACACCCCCCCACCCCCTAGATCCGGGGCTTGTTACCAGTATAACATTATTTCTCTGTACACACAGAATTACAATCTTTCTCTATAAGGTATACTCTATTGCAGTAATAGCCTTGTTATGACCATAAGACTGCTATGACAAAGGTCTCGAGTTCCTGACTTTTAGAAACCATATGACTATTAATACTTAATTATCACGCGCTTAAACGGTGAGGGAAAATATCGTGAAGGAAAAAATCTCCCAAGAATTTTCTCGATGGCATGCGAAGTCTGCCAACCCGCAGTAGATCAGCATGGCGGACTACAGCCTAAACCCTCTCATTTTGAGAGGAGACTCGTGCCCAGCAATGGGATAATATATTGGTTGTTCATGAGTATACTTTATATACTTCGGCGTATGAGCTTTTTTTTTCCATATTTGTATTGTTTATACCTGTGGAGTCTTAAATTGCTTCATATTACTTCTAACTTGTGTATTTTAGTCAAATAGCTGATAGTCTTCCTAAAAGTTATAAAAAAATAATGAAGCGGCGGTAGCCTAATGGCTAGGGCGTCGGACTTGCGATCATGTATGTGGTTGCCGGTTCGAACCCCACCCATTGCACTACCGACGTGAACCCACTCGTAACACAAGCAATAAGCTTAGCACGAGGGGTTAACAAGAATACTAGTAATGTGTGACCCACATTGCTAGTAAGCTTTTCAAAAAAACGAAAAATACTCACTCGCGACTCAGTATAGCGCTCTTGTAAGCTGCCAGTATTTCTCTAAATATATCTATTAGTTCTGCCCTCGCGGTATCTATATAGCTCTCCATCTCTGTATACATCACGCTGGCCTGGTTCCCCGTCTCCTCCAGTTTCTCATACAACAGCGGGATACCGTACTCGTAAAGCTGAACTATACTGAAACAAAACTGAATAGGTAAGAGAGGTTATGTTGACAATTATATATGTGAATGGAATGTATGGAAAAGTCTAGGACACAAACCATGACCATGACATAAACCTCCAATGTGCTCACATCCTGTTATCGCCATAATGTAACAGCGAATAATACCAAAAAAAATATTTAAAAGAGCGTCCATGGAGTTTCTTGCCGGATTCTTCTCCATAGGATCATTTTTGGAACCGTAGAACTAGAACTTTTGATTATTTTTTGACACTATTTTTATGCCGCATTGCAACTTTGTTGTGGTAGAGCCACGCTGTTCGCAGCATTTATGGGCCGGCTTGACCAGGGAAGTACCACACTCTCGCAGAATACCGACGTCGAGTAGTAGCGTTCGCTACTGCGCTTCGTTCGGTGAGCGAGAGGAACAGAGGCCCAATTCTTCCCTCAATCAAATTTTTTCTCCTTTTCTCTTTCCCCTCCCTTTCCCTAAATAGGCTCGGCAACGCATCTGTAACTCCTTTGGTTTTGCAGATGTCCATGGGTGGCGATGACTACTTACCATCAGGTAGCTAGCTAGTTTGCCGAGTTATCCCATAAAAAAAACCTCCACAGTGATATTCCAGTGCAGTGATAGCCTTGTGATTTTGTGATATGACGATAAGACTGCCATGTCAAAGGTCTCCAGTTCGAATCCAGGCACCTCTGACTTTTCGAAGTCTTTCGAATAGACCTGATTGTGAGGAAACCTACGTGCCTAAGAGATTTTCTCGATGGCCATGCCAGTGGCTGCCAACCCACAGTAGGCTAGCATGGCGGACTACAGCCTAATCCCTCTCATTCTGAGAGGAGACCCGTGCCCAGCGGTGGGACAATGTTTGGGTTGATGATGATGATTGCAATCCACCATAATAAATAAACTTTTTGGTGACTTGTGATTACTCCGTTCACTTTCAGGTGGACCCAGTTTATTTCAATTGTTTCAAACATAAATAGTACTTCGTCCAATCGCCGCTCCAATGTAATAGGTGGCTATCCAATATCCCAAAAATATTATGTACCATATGATCACTCACCTAATAACAAAATTGGTTTTCCTAAATATGGGCACACTTTTGGGGTAGACTTCGAGAAATATCCTCATGGTCATGCTGGTATCCAGGAGGTGTATTACCAGGTCTCTCAGCATGTCGAAGGTCAGTCTATCTGGAGTCTTCGTGGTGGACGGACGTCGGATCTCACTGAAACCTTTGAAGGTTTCTGGGAGGTTTGGAGGCTCCTCGCTATCATAGTCTTTGTTTACTTGCAGGATTATGTATTTGAAGGCCTGGAAATAATGGAATCATTGAAGAGACTTGCTGTCAAACATGGGAACAAAAAGAATGCATGAATGCAAATTTTGGGATGTAATTAATTTTGCATTGCTAAAATCTACGTGGGTGAGTACTTTACTATAACTAGGTCTCAAGTGCCCATCGAGATAAAGAAGAAAGAAAGAAAGAAAAAACGTTTATTTGGCCAGCACCAAAGACACAAATTACACATAATAAAAATAAAAAAGAAGATATAAAAACGAGACGACATAGTGAAGTATACTCTTAAAATTAAATTAGGTATGCGTCTCACGGCTGTACCAAACGGGTCTCCAGATCAGCAGATTGTTAAGCAAAATTAAATGCTTAACGCTGATTTTCATCTGGAGCCCTCGTGCTCCACGGATGTCAATCAGAGAAATTGTGTAGGTGAATATCGTGCTCGTGTGCAAGAGTGTCGTGTGTGTGTTAGTGTGTGTCATGCTACATTGTAACATTTTGTGTAGGAATCAATAAAATAATATAAAACAGGTTACGGTGTATCTATTACGCTACACGGGAACTGGTCCCGAGCCGAGGTGCACGTGTGCGTGTAGTCATTGTTTGTTGCGCCAACATGATTGCCTTTTCAAGATAATACATTTTATAATAAATACGGATAAAAATAGTTAAGAAACGTCTCATCAGAATTAAAGAAGTATATGAGTGACGAGGTAAGTAGTACACTAACAAAATTGTGTTCATATTAGAATAAGTAGGTATAATATATTCGTTTGTTATTTTATAATGTGTTATCTTTTTTTTTTAGGAATAATAAATTGTGGAGGTAGATGGAAGGCAGGAGCCTATTCCGTGACGCTCGTTAGGTACGATAAAGACAAATGTACATATCTTTTCGGAGGCCATAAAGAGACGGTGAGCGCTGTGTTCATATTATTTTTTTATTATTATTTTTTTTTTTTTTTTTTTAACCATATTATACATATTTTATAGGTCTCCTGCGCTAGTAGTACTCGCTTTAGGCTGCTGCCAACCTCTCATCGTGATTATTTTACCACCGATACTCGTATCATTTACCACCGCACTAAAGCCGCTGAGGAGGAAGGAGGGATGATTGGGATACGAATAGCCCGCTGCGGTCGCGCAGGTACCTACCTACTGTTTCCGTTATCAAAAGCAAATTATAGTGAATGGATTATTGTAAAATATGTATTGTATATAGATTATTGTATTATTTAAAAATTAAGTATTATTATTCAATATGTATTATTAGAATTAGAATTTTGATATTATTATTAGGTGCTACATAATGACTGATAAATCCACCTCCACATTGCCTAACTCCCGTTGTGCACCAAAAAGATGTTGTCGTAGTCGTCTCCTGAAGAGAGGCAGTGTACCTATTTGTCTCAGTGGTGGCGGAATGTTGTTCCATATTTTCGAGGCTGCGTAGCGGAATGAACCTCTGAAGGCTGCCGTTCTGTGTGGCGGAATAGTAAGCTGCTGGGCACAACGTCTAGCAGCGGTTCCTCTCTGACTCGAGACCCAGCCCAGCTTGTTATATAAGTACGAAGGTTCTTTGTACTTAATCACTCCAAATAGAAGGCATGCCAGGTGTAGCTTACGGCGTAATTTCATTTTAAGCATAGAATTCTTATTAAGAATAGGTGTGACATGACTTCTATAGGTGACCGAAAAACAAAACCGTGCACAGGCGTTCTGTACTCTTTGTATAAGCCTATTTGTTCTAGCCAGCAAGCGAGGTCCGTAAACGGTGTCAGCGTAGTTAAGTTTGGAAAGAACCAGTGACTCAACCAGTTGCACACGTAGTTCTTCAGATATGTACGGTCTCATTTTGTACAGAATTTTTAGGCGGTAAAAACAATTTTTGACCGATTCTGATATATGTTTTTCATATCTAAGCTCTGTATCAATACATAGTCCTAGGTTACGTGCTTCAAAAACTCTTACAATAGGTTCCCCCATTAATGTAAGATTTAAAATGGGGGGTAAATTTCTTAACATATGCTTTGTGCCAAATACCATATATTTAGTCTTTGCCGGGTTTAGTACCAAACAGTTTTTCACTGACCACTCGGCTATATTATTGAGGTCATGATTTATATCGGCAAAGGCATTTAAATACTGGTTAGGTCTAAAAGATATATAAATCTGTATATCATCGGCATATATATGGTATTTACATTTTTTGAGACAGTTAGCCACGTCCGCGCAGTATAATATGAAGAGAATGGGACCAAGAATGGATCCTTGTGGGACTCCTCTGTTAACAGGCGTAAGGGATGAAACTTGGGATGTCCCATCACTTGATCTCAATTTGACAAGCTGGTGACGGTGCTCGAGGTAGCTATGGAACCATTTTATCGTGTTATCATCAAAACCGTAGAAGTGTAATTTGGATAAAAGCAGAGGTATATTTATGCAATCAAAAGCGCGGGAGTAATCGAGCAGAACCAAAAGCGTGCACATGCCCTCATCTTGTGCTGACAGTATATTATCAGTGACATCAAGGAGTGCTGTGGAAGTGCTGCGTTTTTTCCTAAACCCCGATTGAAGCTCTGGTAATATTTTATTTTTTTCTAAGTACTCGGTTAATTGTTGGCATACAACCTTTTCGAGTATTTTTGACAAGCAAGGTAAAATACTTATCGGTCTGAGATCTGTTACATTTACCGGGTTAGCTATTTTGGGTAAAGGTATGACTGTGGCAGTTTTCCATGCGCTAGGGAAAGTAGACGTCTCAATAGATTTATTAATTATTGATTCAATTGATGGTAATATGTAGGGAAGTGACATGTTCAGCATATTTAACGTGACTTGATCTGCCCCTTCAGCATTTGATTTTAAACTATTTATGCATCGCGAAACAATTTGTAGGTTTACTGGGATTATTTTAAAAATGGCGTCACTATAATTATGGAATTCATAAAACGTTAAGTGCGAGATAGTTGTGGCTGCCTGTCCGGGAACGTTAAGAAATGCACGATTTATGAGATCTGGATTTGTAAAATGCGGTGGCAGATCTTTTATTTGATTAGAGGGAATTAAGGTATTTTTTAAACTTTTCCATAGTGCCTTGGGATCCCCTATTTTATTGTTTATATTATGTCTAAAGTAAGCTGTTTTTTCCGTATGTAGTGAACTAAGTACCAGATTTTTTAACTGTTTGTAATAATGTTTTTTCGTTTCGGATTTAGTGCTTCTATACTTGGCTAATGCATCGTCCCGTAGTCGCATCATGGTTTTTATTGTGTCAGTTATCCACGGGTACGAAGGTTCTTTTATAATACACTTTTTAAATGGCGCATGGATATCAAAAATGTATATTATCTGTTTATTAAAAACTTCGACCATGTCGTCGACATTTTCTAGTAAGGATAAGCTATCCCAGTCTAACAGTGACAGATCCGCGTTGAGTTGGTCGATGCATATATATTTTATAGGCCTATAGGTTACCAAGTATGGTTTAAAATGTTCGCGTTTAACGTTGAATTCGCAGCTAATAAAAGAATGACCCTGGAGTGATCCAAATGCCTCCACGTTTATTGATCTTTGGCGGAGATCTGTACATATCAGGTCTATCAATGTTTCGCTGGTCTCCGTAAAGTGAGTAGGTGAAGTAACCACTTGCGTGAGGTTGAGACAGTTAAGGAACTCATTGAGTTTTTTTGTTTTGCGGTCACTGGTATTCAACACATTAACATTGAAGTCGCCCATAAGTAAATAATGGTCGCAGTGTCCCAAGGTACTTATTGTGTCGCTAATAGCATCCAAGAAAAGATCTAAGTCGAGCCAAGGCGGCCGATACGCGGTACCTATGGCTAATTTCTTTTGATTTAACTTCAGCGTGAGCCACATTTGTTCGACTGATTCATATTTGCCGTCAACACAGACGTGACATGTACGGGCAGTCAAACCGCGCCTTAGATAAAAGCCAACACCCCCTCCGCGGCCCGAGCGCACGCTCGCTGGCCGCGGAGAATGGCGCAGGCGGTATCCCGGTACGACCGGTGCGCGCCCCTCCTCTCCTTGACGCAGCCAAGTTTCGTTTACGGCAACTAGATCTAGACTATGACGTTCTAGAACGGCGATAAAGTCATCATGTTGTGTGCCCAAGGAACCCGCGTTAAGAAAGCCAACTTTCAGATACCCGTCGTTCCTAGGCATTGCAAAATAATAAAAACATTATAAGTGCGTAATTATCTTTTGAAAAGGACTCCATGTAAATATTAAAATAAGTGTAGATATTATAAAAAGTATGTACGTAGTTATAATTTGTGTATAGTTGAGTTGTAAGCATATGTATTGAGTGTCTGTATAGTGGATATATGTAGGTGGTTGTTCTGAGTGTGTTATTGCTGGCTGATTTATTTAATATTGTAATAGTTTGATATGTGTGTAGTTGAGTTGTAGGCATGTGTATTGAGTTTTTGTATAGTAGATATAGGTAGTAAGTTATGTTAAGTATATTATTGGATGTTAGATCGTTAAGTATCGTAATAGTATTAATAAGTAAAGTGTTTTCTTGATTGAAATGCGTGCAAAGTAAGCATAATTGGACAATGTGAACATTGCGTTCACATTGTCCAACTATTTCCCGTTTAAACACCGTGAGGCACATACAAAAGGTACACGAAAATAAATTAATCCTTATAATCATTAACAAAACATGATTAACGTAACTGTTTTTGAACTCAGGTCCCAAAAAGATTATTACATAAAAAAAAGTTCAATATCCTTCTCACATCGAATACGTTCCGTCTTGCGGCCATCCTCTTTGCGTGCTAAAATCATCCCGTCTCTAGTCCACACGTATTTCCAATTATGCTTGTTCCCAGCCTGGCGTGCGAGATAAAATAGGTGACGATTTATGCGAGTAAGGCGCTCATTGATGTACACACGGCTCGTCGTACCGGGCACCTGTAGGTCAGTCGAACTGAGACCGCGACGCACCCGTGCCGCGCGCAATACAAGGTCACGCGTCGTGCGTCGAGCGAAGCGCACCGAGATGCATCGCGGCCGTTGCACAGTAGGATCGGCAGAGGCCGAGGTGTCCCCATCAGTTAGTTCAACTCGATTGCGGCGCGTCGAACCTACTCGCTCTGCGTGGACAAAATCTCTCTCATCTACGTCGACGCCGAGTTTTGTTGAGATGACTTTGACAAGATGCAATATACTTTCATCCTTCGTCTCCGGTATTCCCGCTATCTCCACGTCATTAAGCAACAAATCCTGGTCGCGATCATTAAGTTGGCGTCTCAGTTCCGCGATGGTATTTTGCACTGGGTCAGCATCGGAAGGAAGTCGCTCCTCAAATTTATGTTCGAGAGCCGAAATTCTTATATCCATTTTAGTGATGGACTCATTGCAAGATTTGAGTTCGGTCTTAAAATCTACAATTTCCTCACGTATTTCGCGAACTTCGGCCCTAAGCGCACTTAACTCATTACGGAAGAAACGAATTTCGCTTGCCAGGTCCAGTTTGCTAGTCTCTGCAGTATGCTTAACGGGACTAGTAAGAACGTCAGAATTGTAGTCAGCTGCCTGTCCCCTTACTGGCGTTGATGAGTTATCTTCCCGGGGTATTTTGCTCTTGCAACCCGGGCACATCCATGTAGTTTTGACGCCAGCCGCTGCGGGTATGTTCACGCAGTCTTTATGGAATGTTGCAGGACATTTACAGCATTTGATGGAGTTGCTGTTTGAGAGAAATTTCCCACAACCTCCACATTTATTCATATTTGCAGCTGTGCAACAGATGGCGCCGAGATCGTTCAGTAATGCGCGCTGCGCACGGGCCAAATTTTACGATGTCAGGTATACCGCTCACAAAACACGTGGTTCGACTATTGGTAGACAGATGGCGTTGTTTACAAAGTTTTTATTATGGTGTATTTAATGGTGGTCATGGAGTGGCAGAACTATATGGTCACACGCACTGACGGGAGTTAGGATTTGCGCACACGGGACACTCAGAACGTTATGAGTCTTGCACTAATTTCACTATTTGTTGACACTCATTGACGATCTTTTTACAAAATAGGGTAGGTTTACTGTCTTGTTAACTGAGTAATGTTATTTAAGGGATTTTATGTAGTTTATCCAAAGCACAAACACTGGTCTACAATGTATGTAACGTATCACACTATTATTGAGATATTCACAATAAAGTTATAAGTTATTTGTTGATTGTTTTATTTTAATTTATGCAATTACGCTTAAGGTGTTAAGTCTCGGTTGACATCCGTGACGTCACTCCTCATAAACGAAATATCCTTAGCAACGAAGCAGCTGCCGTAAGCCATTGAAGACTTCCCTCGACTCCATCATCAGATCGGAGTGTTGGTAGCCCAGTGGTAACAGCCGCGAGTTACGAGTTGTAGGTCGTAGGTTCGAACCTAGACAGGCGCTTTACTTTGTGTTAATTATTACATCGCCACTGCTCCCAAAAACGGTCGTAAGGAAGAAGAACCAAAAAAGTCTTAGAACCAAAAATTCGAATACATGTGACAGCTATCAAACCGCACTGGGCCCGCGTGGGATTACGGCCCACTCCCTATCACTGACAGCGAGGCCTGTGTCCAGCGAGCAGTGGGAACAATATAGGACGATAGTTGTAGTGTCAACAAAACTACATATGTGTGCCAATATTTAAGACAATCGGTTCACAGGTGAGATTTGAGTAAGTGAAAATCAAACGTCCCCTATTTTCCACTCTTACGAATGGATTTTAATTGAGCTTTTACAGACCTCTTTAACAAACGCCACTGCAGCCACAGCATCGCCTTCATACCGCGACTGAAGACCAAAAACACAGTCCAGCACTCTCCCCACATGTCTTCCGTTATCCACTCCATACGTCAGACACAAATCCCATATAATTGGTATAGTAAATATGAACTTATTGTATATCAAGTCCGCCATGAATTCTTTGCTCATCCACTGTGTCTGAAACAAAAGAGATCAATATGTAATGTCGAGATCAAAATATACAAAATGATCTGAACTACTAACCAAACAGCTGTCATTTTGACATGTTTTTTCTCTAGCTCCTATAATAATGAAGAGTCTGTTCGCTCATATTTAATGCTGACAATACACATACATACACTAATAGTCCATATGGGTAGGCATAAAATGTAGATTCCAGTAAACTATTTTCGGTATATTAAATAAAACTGTTCTATTTTATATCAAAACACTGTTGACATGTCCAGAGTCTGAGCTCCTAAATCCAAAGATTACATGGTTCTTGTCCTGGTTGCCTGATTTTAGAGATGGTAAACCTAACTACAGGTCAAACAGAAATAACCAAATTTTATAGCATATAACCATTACAACCACAGATACAAAAGTGAATACATTACCTTACTTTCTTTATTAGTAACAAGCCTACTGAACACTACGAGGACAGCTCTCCGTATGTCTTCATATAGTGTCTGAACATCCCTGTTCTCATGTGGAGGGATGTATGGGGGAGTAGCCTCCTGTAGGAACGACACCAGAGAGTCCATGCACTGTGGGTGGTAGAGGATTGTGCTCCAAAACCTGAGGCAAAAAGAATGCAGTTGAAGTTGGATTTTGAACTCTATCAATTGGTGTGACAGTCTTTTTTATTTTTATGTGGATTCTTTGGCAACCATTGCAAATCTGTTGTGATCACCTTATTATAACCTGCGGGACATCATGTAGCAGCTTTATATTTCGTCTCATCATAAAATATGTTTCTCCCTTGTTTATAGTGGTTCATAGATTACATACCATCACACCTGTATTTCCTTGAAGGATTAGTCAGAGGGGAACTTTATGGACGCCCACATTTCGCCGTTATGTTTTGGTCTAATGTAATAGGGGCGAGGCAATTGCCTTACACCAGGCACTTATCCCGACTCCAAGAGACTTATGAGTATTTCATAGAAAAACCCAATAACATTTTGTCCGACCTGGGACTCTAACCCAAGACCTCTATCGTAGCAGTTGTGCTTAGGACCACTAGACTAATGAGGCAGTTACGTATTCATATTCACCTATAATGTTCTAAACTAAGAAGCCACTTGACATCCTCCAAGTATCCCTCCATTCTGTTCTTCCATGTGTCCACAGCCCCCAGCACAATAGTGCTCCCCGATGGAGGCCGCTCATATATTGTCAGCTCACGCTTCTCCACCCAATATGGGTCCTGAAATAATAGATATAAAGTTGATTAATAAAAACATTGGTTTTTAAAAGTGCTTTTATAAGATTCTAACACCGAATTCACCTGCAGCTCTATTGTTGTTTTTTTATATTGCAACAGCAGTTCGATTTTATTAAATAAATGAAAGTCTGATCAAAATCTGTCCAGCTGTTTTGGGGCCAGAATAAACAGATGGACAAAAATTTATACATATGTATACTTATACATATGTATTTTTGCCACTTTCCTAAACATTAAGTAAAAAGTTGACATTTCAATTTTATTTATTTATGGAAGGTTCACATTCATATCTTAATAATATTAATGTGAACTAGTCATTAGAAGTGCACAGCTTTTACAATTTTGTTATAAAGTGAAAATGAGCACACAAGCTACCTTATAGTAAGTATTTATCGCCACCCACGAACATTTGCAACTCCTTTGGCTTTGCCAAACCTATTTAAAGAAAAGGGTGGGAAAGAAGAAAAGGAGAGGAAGGGGACTGAATGAGGAATTAGGCTATTGTATACTAAGCAAAACTGAATAACTAAGAACTGTGCACAGAATATTTATATCATAACTTATGTAGGTACACAACTTAGGTACAATACATATACCATCACGCCTGTATTCCCGGGTTAGACAGAAGTGCAATAATGTGCACCCACATTTCGTCTCTATGAAATGATAAAATGATATTTATTTCTGTAAATAGATCTTTTCAGGACACTTTTACAAGTCGATTTTTACATATTTTTTTTTACTAGATCGCGCCGTCGTTTCCTATCTGACGACCTCTGAGAAGAAACGTCGAAACAAACTCAGAGAATCATGGTCTTTTTTAAAGTCCAGACAATAGTTGTTGTTAGATATGCGAGTTTAACAATGTAGGACTACTATGCTTTAAGTCCCATGAAATAGGAGGCGAGCCTATTGCCATTAACCGGCACAAATCCAGACTCCGAGCTGCTACTGGGAATTTCATAGAAAAACCCAAAAACACATTGCTCGACCTGGGGATCGAACCCAGGACCTCTAGAGTAGCAGTCGCGCTTAGGACCACTAGACTAATGAGGCAATAAGTACAATAATATTACTATTAACAAAAGTATAGGTATTTAAATGGAATAACTAAGTAGCAAACATAATATTTACATTAAAATATTCTCCATTTAAATTATGGGATAGTATCTATGCTGCTATAAAGCCTCACTTCAGAAGGACATAATTAATACATAAGGATAATATGGACATGTGCAATATATAAGTTCTTCAGAAAGTCAGATTTATTTATTTATTTATTTAATTAATCACAACGGTCTTTTAACCAATTAAAGTAACTAATATATATAAACTGTAGGAAATTAACAAAAAAGGCTAAAAACACTTTCATAAATTCCTCTCACAGTACTTCTGACATACCAATAAAATCTTCGACCATCCATCCGCAAACAAATCATCTGTTGGATTAGAATCCAAGAGATCATTAAGCGCGGCCATAGTGCGAGGAATTGGCGACTTAGCACGTGCAACAGTACAACATGGAGGCACGGCAAACAGATGATAGTAGTAGTAGCGCCTGCTCGCATGTCTGCATGCCAGCATGAATGGGTCGCACGACCGGGGAAGTACTGCTCTTCCACAGAATATCGACATCAAGTTACAGTATGCATACTGTTGCGTTTCGTACGGTGAGTGTGGAGCAACGGAGGCCCAATTTCTCCCCCAGTCCCCTTCCTTCTCCTTTTCTCCTTCCCCTCCAGTTTCCTTAAATAGGCTCAGCAACGCATCTGTAACTCCTTTGGTTTTGTAGATGTCCATGGGCGGCGATGACTACTTACCATCAGGTAGCTCGCCTGCTCATTTGCTGAGTTATACCATAAAAAAAAGATGCATTAAGTGTAAAAAATTTCCAAGAAAGCAGGCATTGCCTCTAAAAATATTGTAATGTTACCAAGAACAGTATATAATATGATACTCTTCTATTAATTAAATTGTGTACTGTATCTGATTGAACACATCCTCATGTTCCTTCATGATATATCTGATCATTCCAAGGTCACAAGAATTCATCAGTGTCAATTTAAAACTTGGGAATGTCCCTTCATTGCAAAGCCATAACGGGAATCTACATACCAAAAGGCTCGCCACAATCGTATTTAGAACTTACAAGCAGGGAGTTCCCCTACTAAACAAATATGAACTATTTCACAATACTGTTTAATAATTGAACATGTACTCACTAGAGCTTTGATATTCTGCACAACACCTGCATTCGTCACCGATAACGTCAATTTTTCCACCGGCAAATTATCAGGGTTCTGCAAAATCATTTTAATTTATAAATAAATACACTTCACGTTTCACGTAAGTTTGGCTTTCAATACTCAGTTACTTACGCAAAATTCAACGCATTTGTTTGACATATCTTCACTGTAAAGTTATTGCGAAATAAAATTATTTTACAAGTACTTCCAGCCACTATAAGTTTGTTAAAAATTACGTTTAGATGAAAAATTGAAAATAATAATGCTGTACAAAATTGAAATCGTGGACGAGTTCACTTTTTGACTTTCGGTTTTGAAGTTTTGGACAGCTGACGTTGGCAGAATGATTATCGTTTAGAAATGTACCCTATATTTTCTCAGCTTTCTCTCTGTCTGCCGCCATTCGCAAAAGTAATCGACTTGATTTGTTTCCTCATGGGTTTCTACTACTCTACCCGGCACCAAAGTAATAGCATAAGAGGGATTTGATTTGAAATTCTTACGTATTGCTAGGCCAACCTACTTAAACTGACACAACTTGGGAGACATTGATGTCCACTAGTCCAGCTGTAGATTGCAAAAAGTGAATGATTGATGATCAATTAAAACTTTAAAGATTTACTAGGCTATTAGAAGCAATAGCAATGCAGGAGCGTGAGAGAGTCATCGTTTCGGTCTGTGTGGCTTCGCCTTCGCAGGCCTTCGCTATAGCCGCGCTCACGCTTTAAGTTTATAATGCTAACACAAATATATCAAAATCAGCTAAAGTCAACAACAACAAGTTAACATACATGCACTCTAGCCGTTCGCCCAATAGGGATCGGCAGAAATAGAAGTCTAACTAGGCTTCATTGAGATTTTCCTCTTTCAGAGCTAGGCCCCAGAAAGAAAATAATGTTATGTCAATGTCAATGTCGAATTGTGCTTAAAATGTCATTCTCCAGCTAACGTCTTTCATTTTGAATTCAAAGTAAAAGGTAAACAAAAATAATAATTAGTGCCTCCATAAAAAATATATTGCAGCTATGAGAAAATCGGCTTCCGATTCAAAAGTTCAGAAAACTTTACTTCGAAATTATGAACTGAAAGTAAAGCCGTCAACACGAAAGCAAGTAATTCACGATGTCGCTTGTTCTTCAAATTCTACTTCTCAAAAATCAACAAGTTCGTCGCAGAAAGAAAATGAATTAAGTCAACCAACATTGTGTTCTAGTGGAGCCATAGCTAATTATTTATCTGACCTAAAAAAATTACCTGCACCACCTCTTTCTTCAGAGGATTTGAATATTGATAGAGGGCAGTTATGTTCTAAAGTGAGTTGGTATAGTTACTTGTCTGTTTTTAAATCTGGTAAAATGTTGACAATATGTTGAGTGCAATGTGCATTAATCATCATTACTTTATAATGTACTTGCTAGAGTTGCAACATTGCTTGTTAGTATTGTAACTTGATCAATACCAGGTTGTATACCAGGCCTACAAATTGTATAAATTTGAAACCAAGTTCCATCTAGATAGATGGAACTTGGTTTGTGCTTGAACATAAGATTGTCTGTCAGTATCAAATTTCATGTCTCTTCAAGTCCCATATTGATAGACACAATGCAAAATCTATTAGTTTGTTCTCATAAAAACGTACAGGTGTTGCTGAACTAACTATGGCAATTTTACTTTGGTACAGAAGTAATATTGGTTTAAAATGCCCACAACTAAAAGTTAAAATACAACTTGTTCATGGCACTTAACCTTTTGAACGCCATTGTCACATATATGTGACAAACGAAATCTTACCCTGAACGCCAATGTCACAAATATATGACAAATATATGTCGCACCATATTATGAAATAAACAATTTTATCATTACTTTAACCTGTCAAGCGGCAGATTGTAGACACAATGCAAAATCTATTGTTATGTGCTCAAAAGAGGAACTGTACCGCTTGCCAGGTTAGTGTGTTTTCACTACCTTGTGGAATTTGACAGAAAAAGTGGCCTGTTGTCAGGGGTACGGCGATATGTTTATACTCTGGCTTTCAAAAGGTTAAAGAGGCCTAGTCCAGTAGTGATGGACAAACAAATACAGGCCGATAATGATGATTTTTCATAAATGCTAAATATTAATTTATAAATTCAAACAGAATTATAATATAACTATTGTTTTTTTTTTTAATTACATTTCCACTAATTTATTTTGCTCGTTTACAGATGACTCAAAAGTTGAACTTTCATTTCAACGATAGAATATACAGAAACCTCATTGAGTTAAATGCAAGTGTAGAAAGTTTAAAAAGTAAAAAGGATCGAAGACCACCAAGTGTTACATCTATGAAGAAAGATCTAGAACCAAATATTGAGGACTTTTTTGAAGATGAGAAGGAAATAGATTCTCCACCAAACATTCCAGTTTTGAAGCCAAAGTTTAAACCTATTAAAAAAGTTGAAAATGGTAGACTACACAAATTAGTTGCAGCCTGTGAGGATTTATGACGAATTATAATTTTTTTATTTATTTTGTAATTTATGCTGTCTGTATTTTTGATTATAAAAATTTTATATTATTACAAACTTACTTTTTATTTAACGTCTTCATAACTCGAGAATGGCTGGACCGATTTTTATTATCTTTGATTTGTTAAATTTGTTTCCACCAGTTTCCACTCTGAAAAGCAGAAAAACTATTAAAACATCGGAAAAATATAAGCATAATTTACTTATTCAAAGGCGGTACGAAGATCGCTGGGTCAGCTAGTAAATATTTTTTTTATTTTAAACCAATTCCGTAATATTTTCTATGATAATAATTTTTATTTGTTATGGCAAAACAAATCAACTTTGACCTCGATAGTTAGGTAAGTAGATGTTGCCAAGGTATAATGAATTGCCTTTAATAATTCCAAAGGAAAATATAGAGCAAAACTTTAAGGTTGGATCGCCTCTCTTTTGGCGCCAAATATTCTTCTTTCGCAAATTGTATTGTAATCGATCTAAAACACATTATGGAGTGCTGAAACTTTTGCTTAAAAACGTTCTTGTAGCAGATTAGTTTAGTGTTAATTTTCAATTTTTGTAAAATTCTCTCTATCTTACATTAGGTATACACGGTTACAGTTCAACCTATACAAAGCCAGTTTAAGCTGATCTCGCATTGTATAGGCTTACTGTACAATAAGAGGCCAGGCGTAAACTGGTTTTGTATAGCTTGATGTGTAGTCGTGGGTATAAACTAACTGCTACGATAACGATTTTACATTTTACTCAGTAAGTATCAATACTCAAAATAATAATAACCAATGGGAAATAAATTATACTTTAATATAGTGACGCAATTCTTACTACTATGATAAATCCAAAATGTGTTATAGACGTACAGTGGGTTATAGCTGTTACCTGACCCACCCTAGGTGGGCTAGCGGCGTCTAAGTGGGTCAGGTAATAGCTATAAGCTATAACCCACTGTACATACATTTTGCGAAAAATAAAATAATTTTAGCCCCCAAGGATAAAAATACAAACATTTGGAAAGATAATTTTATTATGCATACAATAATAATTATGAATGACAGTGACTACATGTTGACCACATGTTTATTGAGGAATCCCCTGAAAGTACAGAACTTGCCTTGAGGGATTTTCCCAGTAAAAAACAATAATTCATTAAACTGGTCACTGATTGGTGATCCCCTTTAGGGTATATGTGTTCTGTGTTGGTGATTAAGTTAATAGCAATGGCAATACATTATGTACCCGCTGACTGGTAAATAAATATGAAGGAGTCCCCACTATGACATTATTCTTGGTGTAGCTTTCGAACGCAAACGCGCGCCGGCTCGCTCGCTCTGAAAGAAAGAGATGTTGATACATCCATCTCTTCTTTCACCCGCATTTTGCCAATAATTTCGTTTCATTCAGATCAGAATCAGTCAACTTGCGACGTCAAATAAAAACGGTTGTGCGCTAAGTTCTCAGTGAGACTAAATTCAATAAAACACTTTTGCTCTTTTAAAAAATCTACAAATAACAATAAGTGGCCATGGCTGAAACAGAAATAATATCTAATAGTGAAAATAATGACCAATTTTTCGAAGGGGTTGAAAAACTCATCGAAATTTGGTTTACACCGGCGAAAAATGCGGATTTGAGAAAAATCACTCGGTGAGTGTTATTTTGTCATGTTCACCTCATACTTTGTATTATGCTGGTAAGCTGGTAAATTATTACGTAATTTACTTGCTTATTCAGGTTAGGTTACCGGCAGAATGGTTCATTTCCATAACCTTAACATTCAGAAAACTTGAAGCAAATGGAATGGGCATGAAAAAGTGCTACTTACCTTTCCTGCTAGGTTCGCGATTTTCTGCCCTGTTATTACTGAAATGATGTTATGATTAGTGTTTACTGGGCAATTTTGTAGTTTGTTGATATGGAAAGTTCTGGAATCAGCTGTTTCTTATCTGTTACGGCTATTGGATGCCGGCGGGATCGTGCGGCTGCCGTGGTTGGTTTGTGGATCCTAGGGATGGGTCATGACTGGCGCGCGTGATTTGAATGATGTAAATATTGTTGATCTATAAAACAAGATATTAGTTTTTTCTTACCTACCTTCCTTAGTGACATAGATGCACCATCACTTTAAACTCGGTACACATAGCATAGTAACAATTAAGAACAGGGTACATGTTTTTGTACTTGAATTGATTTTTTATAGATTATAGAAAGGTACCATTATGTTGTTTACATTCAGATTTACTTTACAAAATAACAAAAGAATAGACAACCAGGCCTTTCCCTTTTCCATACATCTCTGTCTTGGCAGTCCTTTCAGTAGGAGTCAAACTTATCCATCCAAACTCATCCAAGTGCTGAATCTGTTTGTAATTTATAAACAGATTTGAATAATTCTCTTCTTCAAAACTAAGTTACTTGTATCAGATCAGTCTCTCGATCATATTTAAAAAAGTAATTGCAAGTTTTCTGTTTACAGTCAACAATGGGAGAATGTTCTGAAGATAGTGCGTTGCGAGATCATCTCTTTCACCCAGAGCGAGCAAGTCGACGCCTATGTACTCAGGTAAGTCACAATATTTTTTTATTAACCATTGCCATTAATAAAATTTCAAAAGATAAAAAAAAAACTCTTAGATTGAGTTTTAAGACTTAACCACCCTAGGTAAGACAATTCACATTAAGATAAAATACAGTGCAAAAAATACAGTGAAATATCAAACAATTCGAGTGACAGTATACCAAAAATTTTGAAAAATAAAGAAGCCAGATACAAAAATATATCTATAAAAATATTTTAAAACTATTATTTTAAATTGAATCATGTGATACAGCCCTAACCTTACATAGATGTAATTGCCTACTAATAAGTTGATAGTTGATAATATTAATGCCCTTCAATAATGTAGAACTTCAACTTAATTCAGGTATAGATAGCAAAAACATTTTATTTAGTAATGTCTAACTGCAAAAAAGGGGTGTTATGATTTTTCGCCTGTCTGTTTGCGACATCAAACCACTTGAACGAATCAATCTGTTTTTTTATGAGAAGCACTTCAGTGGTTTTAAATATATGTCTAGTTTTGTAGTAACAGTATCACTAATAAAATAAAATGTTCAAAAAAATTACGATGTGTAGTTATCGCTATCGTAAAAATATAGTAGGTATATTGTTTTATAATACAAGAATAAATGAAATAAGAAACATTTTCCCTATTGTTGTTAGTAAATATTGACATTTAACCTGAGGGCGGTAACTAAAAAAAAATCTTAGCAATTTACTTCTGCAGTATATGCCTACTAGCTAAAACGATAACACAAGTGACCACGCCTCAAGTTCGTGCTAAAAACAACAAGTTAACATTGTTTCTGTTATGGAAAATAAAACATTACACACACGAGGAATCATCGGGTCACTGTCACCATTACCTTATCGTCGTCGATCATAATTATATAACAATTATCGTGTTACGTTCGTGCATTTACGAATGACGATATGACCGAAAGTTCATTTTTTATCTAGTAACTTAGCATTGTCATCTCTTTACAATGGATCCGTCAGTACAGATCTGCGGCAATCAATTCTGTAAAACCTCTAAAACCAAAAGTTATTTTATTTAAAAAAAACTTTTTGAAAAACCGCTCGACCGATTTCGATAAAATTTGAATGGGATCACCTGTGAAAGAAACCTTTAAAAAAAAAAGAATTTTCCAAATCGAATCGATTCCAAGTCAAAGGTCTCGAGTTTGAATCTAAGGCACGCACCTCTGACTTTTTTAAGACATGTGCTTATTAATAATAATTAATTATTCCGCGCATAAACGGTGAAGGAAAACATCGTGAGGAAACCTGCATGCCTAATAGATTTTCTTGACGGCGTGTGAAGTCTGCTAACCAGCAGTAGGCTAGCGTGGCGGACTATAGCCTAATCGCTCTCGTACTGAGAGGAGACCCGTGCCCAGCAGTG
The DNA here is from genome assembly GCA_958496365.1 of Subacronicta megacephala. NCBI lineage: Eukaryota > Metazoa > Arthropoda > Insecta > Lepidoptera > Noctuidae > Subacronicta > Subacronicta megacephala. Next base: position 12,299,408 of record OY292529.1, on the reverse strand, counting down.
GGACAATGTAATGGGTTGATGATGATGCGTGCATCAATTGAGAACCTCCTCCTTTTTTGAAGTCGGTTAAAAGGGGTAAACATCCTGAGGTCCTTGGAAAAGTCAGGTCGGGCATTACGGTAGTACTTTCAAGAGGCGCGGCGGGTTGGATGACAACAGAGTAGTATGTAGAAATCGCGTGTTTAGATGATTTTCGCCTACCCCGGAAAAAGGGGTCTATGTTTGTAAATAATAAATTTAATTGCTCCATTACTGCATAATTTATCGGTACAAGAAAACTTTACACGGATACCTGCACGAGTATTAGAATTAAAAATTCAAATACTTGACACCTCCAGCCTGCGCAGACGTAATATGGCGAATAATCCTACACACTTTTACGCCAAGGTTCTATTACTAGAAAAAATGTGTGCAGTACAGTATGTGATATTACAAACAATGTGTGTCGCACATTACTAGTAATCTTGGGAACCCCTCGTGCTAAGCTAAATGCTTGTATTACGTGTGGGTTAACGTCAGTAGTGCAATTTGAACCGGCAATCACATGATCTCAAGTCCGACGCCCTAGGGTTAGCGCTGCGCCGCTTCAAATGGAGGAAAATTCAAAGCATTATCCCGAGTATACTAAACTTAAAACCCTGTCCCTCGTATATTTGGCCCCTGAGTACACCGACTAAAGAGTTTCAAAAATCGTGAAACCTTTTTTAGTTTCGCCATACATAGTCCTGTCGGACGAGAATAGCTCGGCAAAGTACAGTCACAAGCAAAAATATGTAAGCATACACTGAAATTCGAAAGCAATTTCCTTCTAGAGTATCGATTAAAATTTTTAAATATTGTAATAAGTAAGAACATAACATTACATACCATCACGCCTGTATTCCCCGAAGGGTAAGGCAGAGATGTACTTATGTACATCCACATTTCACCGGCATGTTTAGGTCCCATGTAATAGGGGGCGAGCCTATTGCCATTCACCGGCCACAAATCCAAACTCCGAGCTGCTACTGAGAATTTCATAGAAAAACCCAATATCACTGCTCGACCTGGGGATCGAACCCAAGACCACTAGACTAATAAGGCAGTCAAAGACAAATAAGTAAGGTATGTGTTAAAAGGCTATGCCAGCACAATATCTCATAATTGCAAACAATGGTTTCAGGTAAAATCGTTGTTGAATTTTACTGAATGTGTACTTATTGGTGGTCGTGACTGTACGCTCTCACCGATGCGATGCCGCAGTTTTTACCATATCCAACCTTGACCTTGAGCACACCGGTTTATTTTGCAAGCAGTGGATGCCTATAAGTATAGATAAATTCAGTAACAAAAGTATTCGTCGATCTGCCTTTAACTTTTAGTAAAATGAGCATTAAAATTCAGCACTATTTTTGTATATTGTCTATCTACGGGAACGAGTAAATCGTTTTTAAATTGCTCATTTCGATTCTGGTGATCAGTAAAATAGCTGAATTCGTTCCTGCATTGATTTTAGCATAATTTGCAGCTCTAAATAGGCATGATGACTGATTTTCAAAAACTGATCTAAAATATTCTTATGTATATACTATTTCCGAAAAATATTTTTTTTCTGCAATTAAAAAAGGTTTTTGATACAAAAATGCGATTTTAATTCAATGTTTTTAAATTAGCGCGAAAACAGTCCCTGGTGTCATGGCGTCTGCTTATGACGTCACTTCTATGTTTTGACATCGTATACAATAGGAGATTAAGGCCGGGTGGTACTGCAAAGCCCACATAAAAATGTTTTTTTTAAGTAGTAAATAGTAAAATTAAAATCTGAGAAAATAAATTTATATTGTCGAGTATATATTCTAGGGAACACATACAAGGGAAACACGATTTGATAAAATTGGCTCGATAGAATAAATTCACAAAGATACCTCTTTTTTTGTAATTTTATCTTCCATTTTCGGTTTTATTCTTAAAATAATAAAACCGAAAATGATTTGACATCATGTTTTATTTACTAAAATAAAGTTCATAGATAGCTCGAGAGATTTTACCCGATAGATTTTCTTTATTAGATTAAATTTTTAATCAATTATTCAAGAGACACTGACTGAGCCTGAGCCTCGCCGAATGGATCTTAAATTACCTACTTGAATAATCAGTTCTTCACTCCTACGATGGACCCACATGAGAAATGCAATGGCATGTTTGCAGCCTCCTTGTGAGGCAACGCAGTCATGGCATTCTACCGATATAACTTCTTCCTTTACTTCGTCAACTATTAACGTCACTGCATATAACTTCGCGTGGACCTTGTGTTCTGGGCAGATTTTTGATTTAACTATAAGTACATAGATTTCCATCGCGTTTTAACTGAACGTAGCTAATCGCGTCGTCCCCATAAGATGGCCTGGAGGATCTTAAACATAGAAATCGATAGGAAAGCATATTTTATAAAATGAAAACATTATTAAAACTAAACATACGAAGCTGTGCTTTTTAAAAGTGATTTTATTTTTTTAATTATAGTAGGTATAATACAAATAATAATAAATAAAACTTACATTGTAGTTTTAACATTTCTAAATTCTGCTGAACAGAACTCTTTGTTTAATACCAGGAACTGTCCCAGCATTAACAAATCAATTCTGGGCAAATTAGAGCTGTTTGCCTTGGTAAACCCTTGTTCCATTACTTAATAAGTTCTTACACAAGTTGTAGGACAAAGCTAAGTAATATACAATTAGGAAATACATAATAAACAATTTTAAGCGCGGAGATCGTCGAAATTCGTACGAAATTTACGTGACAGCGACAGTTCAACATAGATGTGACGTAATTGAATCTGATTGGTGTTCAACTGAACATGGCGGACTAGTGTATTTTGTAGTTTTATTTTATCAAATAAATTAATAATCCCGTCTTATAAATAAAAATAAATATTCTTTTCTAAACATATTAATTATATTTCAGTATATGAACATATTATTTTAGTAATTCTTGCTTACTGTCATCATGCCTATTCTGTTGTGGAACTAAATTTAGACCTACTGAATTTTGATTAAATCCGCATTAATTAATATTCTATCTCGTTTGACCACTTTGCTTTGTTGTGGAATGACTCATAGGGACATCTATCTGTAATTTGTACCAGCTGCCAATATACTTCGTAACGGCCAATAAGTAGTCGTTCAATGTGTATATTATATGTTTATTTACAACTGGAATGTATTATGACATAGTTTGCGGTGTTACACGTGGCTTTTGAATGGTTTAAACAACTATGTTGATGCTGATATCGATTCGAGTTTCATGCTCTGCTTTACAAGTTATCGCACTTCTTGTTACTTATTTTAAAACTAAAAATCCGTGTAAAATAATATGTAGTTACTAAAAATTTTATATGGACATTGAACTGCCAAGTATAAGTTCTCGAGTTTGAATCCACGTTAATAAATCATATTGGAAAATAATTATCTCGTGCTTAAACGGTGAAGGTTAAACGTTATGGGGAACCTGCATGTTGGAGAGGTTTTTACGAAGGCGACGTGGTTGACTATAGCCTCTGCTTTAGAAATGTAAACATTTTAGGAGACCACGTATGTTTGCAGTGTGCTTGTTCGCTGCACGCGTGAACTTCTATTCAAAAATTCAACAGTCGAACGTATACCCTCCTCCTTTTTTGATTTTCTAAAGTCTGTTTAAAATAGAAAGTAATTTACAATAGTTACAATACATAACGAGGAACACTGCTTTTACATGAATAATCACTGTTGTCACGGTTTGTGATCAGAATATGCGATAGCCAATTCTAATTTATGCATTTATTATGCTGTTGTATGCGTCTTGTTCATAAATTGGTTTGCTCATTTTTGAGAGGCCTTTTAAAATTTAAAGCCAGTAGTTTTTTCAAGGTATTCAGCATTTAGACCTCCAAAAAGGATGAACCAATCCCAATACGATTTCTTTTGTTTAAAAGCTAAAATATGTAGTTTGTAGCTAAGTATATTTGATGATACGCTTTAGTCATTTCCAAATCAACAAGTTTATAACAAGGGTTATTTTTCTCTGTAAACATGTTACTTTCCTGATCGGTTACCTATATTATGCTCTCCAAAAACATGGCGTCACTTAGATGAGTACCTTGCTTGTTATCCTGTCAAGCTATTTTTAGCCTCCTGCCTCCTCATTTCTGGAGCTGTATCGATTTTATACTCCGAAAGCGGATTCGCGTGTAAAAAATTACACCTTAGTTTAGTAAAAACCTTATTCCAGAAAATCCAAAATATATAAAACTGTAAGTAATTCTGTATGTCTATCCAATTGTTGAATTTTAACACCTAAACCGAAGGATCAATTTTGATAATGTTTCGAAATTGGGTGGTCCTTGACTGCCTTTGGTCTTAAAAGTTATCTGTCCGTTGGAAAGAGAGTCGAACCGCACTCAACAGCTACTAATTTCATATTCTCTGATCCAAATGCCTTAGGATTAGGCGGTAAAATTATGAATGTTCTTATCAATACATAGGTATGTGTCATGCAAATATGTTAGCGTAAAATTTTTGTTAAATGGATTTTATCGGCAGTTCGTCATGAAATTAGACACGGCAGTTTAGATTCGTGTAATGTTTGGTTTTTGACCCAATTTCCTGGTTTTTGATAACCTCTACAGTCACCATCTGCGCTAGGATTAAATTATAATAATGATGTAATGTTACTCAAACCATTGATTAAATTGCATAATTTCTACGCACTGTACGTGCTACAGCGGAGTCACTTCGTTGAAGCTATTAGGGTTGAAAATACTTCGATACCTTGTCATTCAAACGACGGAGATTTAACATGACACGTAAACGTCACATTCAATTCAACCCCCCAACTGCACGGTAACGTTACCACATAACGTCATTTTTTTGTTGTACCCTCCTAGGGAAAAAAAAGTAAGGAAGAAATTATTAAGAGGAGTTCAAATGAAGGAGTTTAGGGAAAAAAGGTCGGTAATTATATGTAGGTACAATAATAAGTAACCCTACCACAAATAGTTGGTTATGAATGGAGTTATTATAAATAACAGATAAGACTAAAAATATCCGCTGCAACAATTGTGTATTCAAGATGACATAGGTGTTTCATAAATAGTTATCTACATACATGCTTTTTTTATAAACAAGAAATTAAGGTGCCATTCGGTATTTAGACCTTTTTGGCACACGAGATTTCCTTACTTTTCTCTTATCGACAACGCGACTAAGGATGAAAATCATGGAAATTCTACTTGTTTTGCCATAATTATGGAAGTTTAACTTTACGCTTAATACTCTTAATCATAGCTTAAAAAAATATAGCTATGTTGTCTGCCAATTATCCGTACGTAGCAAATTATCTCAATAATACCTTAAGTCAGGTTAATTTCTTAACAACGCCGCTTTTAATTGTGTTTTAAAATATCCTAATTCTTTTATGTAGTCTTCTTATCTATGATGAGGGTTGTTACCATAGTGACGAAATACGGCATATATTTTTTTAAGTGTTATAATAACCCTACGTCACCCACTGCCATTGCCGGGTCAGGTTATCTTTGCGCTTTTGGCAGGGTTATCGTGCAGGCAATTCGAGTGGCAATGATAATGATTTTATTTAATTGGAAGTAAAGCTTCTTAATGATAAAATAGTGACGTGTTACTAGTTTTTCAATTGAATTAATCTTTTGTCTTGACTTTGATTACATTTCGAAGTTTCTAGTGCACTACTATGGCATATGCACGTGTATTTTCTATTAAAAAAATATTATGAATAATACATTTTCTTCATACTTGTAGCCTCTAGGCGACTGCGTGTTTTCGATTGCCAAAGATTATGTGCAATCGAAATAGTGGGTGAACGAAGTCGCAAGTCGTCACTGCTTTTTTTTTAATGTATTTTCTAAATAGCATCACGCGATATTCTAAGACGTGATACAAGTGGGTGTATGCAAAAATATTAGAAAAAAGGTAGGTAATATTGCACCAATCAGTTTTCGTGACGAGTTGACGAAAATAAATAATTATTGTACTCTTTTGTCTCCTCAAATCAAGGTTGTTGCAGTTGATTGATTTGTGCACTTGTTGTCGGTTCCAATAAGTTTGTGCTCATTGAAATCTATTGAACCGTCACGTGTCCATTACCATACTCTCGATTTGATGGACACTTCATACATCAATTGATAGACACGTTAATATTACTTGACGCCACATGAAACTCATTGTTAGAGGTCATTTACATAAATGGCGACGTTTGCACTCACATACTTGCCCATAAGTATGTGAGTGCAAACGTCGTCGTTGTCCATTAATTACGTGAGGCTCGAAAGGGGTACATAAAAAATCATGAAATATCACGAGGGGGGAGGGGTTTATTTTTTCGGCATACGCGCCGCAAATAAAAAAAAAGATTTTTGTAGGTACTAAAAAATACACGTGATATAGGGCAGTCTTAAACCTCAGCATGTATCACCAAGGGGGAGGGGGGGTTAAAAATGCCAAAAAAAACATCACGTGCTGAATGCACGGCCCCTTAGGGAATGACCTTCAGTGTCTGAGAGGGGAGACCGAATAACCTGTACACTTCCTATTTTCTACTGATTGCACCCAGATCACAGAACAAACGATAATACCCAGAGACTTCGTCTATTTATTTATATACACTTTATTGCACACCAAATTAAACAAGAAAGAAAAAAAAATGCGACAAAAGTTAACGTACAATGGGCGGTCTTATCGCGCAAGGCGATCTCTTCCAGACAACCTTTGGATGGACTGGAAGAAAGGAAACACAGTGGGTAGTGTAGGCGTACTAATACATAATAAAAATAATTTTAATATATAATAATAGTAATAAGTAATAATAAATCTATCGTCTATCCAGGTTTCAAGTTTTGAACTAATATTGATTTATGTAACATCAATAATGTCTTGCTTCAGTATCGTCTTGTGACAGGTCGTTGAGCTCATAATGGCTGAGCTACACGATGACTGCGTGCTGTCAGTTTTGACAGGTCAACTTAAAGGTAGATGTGGACCTTTCTTCATAGGCCTGTTCAGATCTTACCCTTCATTGTAGAACTCGCATATTTGATAATACAACTATTGTCTGGACTTTCGGTGTTTCTTCTCAGAGGTCGTTTGATAGGAAATGCCGGTGCCATCTAGTAAAAAATATAACATTGACTTGTAAAAGTGTCTACAACATCTATGTATTTGCAGAAATGAATATCACTTATCATACTACTTTCACGCCTGTATACCCCGAAGATTGGCCTGTACCCCCAGGTGTTGCCGGTATGTTTAAGTCCCATGTAATAGGGAGCGAGCCTATTGCCATTAACCCAATAAGACTTTGCTCGACCTAGGGATCAAACCCTGGATGTCTAGCGTAGCAGTCGCGCTTAAGACCACTAGAATAATGAGGCAGTCAATGTAACACTAATATTTCTTTATCATTAAGGACCAACAGACGACCTGGTGAAGGTCGTTTGGAGTCGTTGGATGCAGGCGGCCTGTAACCGGTCGTTGTGAAAATCACTAAACACTAAACAAATAATATAATGTCATCTCATGTATTTCGGTGGAGTTACGTCGAACTACGTTGTATGTGATGCAGCTTGCGTGCAGATGACGCGGGTAGGCGTAACGCCAACTGTCTAAGAGTGAAAGCAACACCTTGTGTATGTATCATGTCGCCTGGATGTGACAATGTGAAGTGCTGCCGTGAATTACGTTCCGGGTTTTTAGATTTAGTAGATCGTCTTATAGTGATTTATGTGTGTTTCTGAACGTGCCAAACTCGTGGCAAAGAGGCCTTATGGGTGCGTTCCACCATCGTTCTCAAATTTAAGTATGTGTTGAGCTTGAGAACTGTCTAAATAACTCGTATTATCTAATGCTCATATCAAAATATGTATCCGTCTTTATCATTTTGTTGTCTAAAAAGCGAGACGGTAGTAGAGATTTAACTGAGCGTTCTTTAATTAAAAAGAGGTTTAGAATAAAAATAAGGATTCAATGTGTCCAACCGAATAAATAACAATTTTGAATAGAAAACCCAAATAAAAATTCATTTAAATTCAAAGCCTTACGTTTTAGATAAACAAACAATAATATATGTCAAGCAGACAGTTGGTTGGCTATAAATTAATTATATTATGCATTAGGCTGCCTCTGACCTCCAATTAACCAATTCCACATCCAATACTTAAGCACACGTCCACAGACTTCCAATTAACTATTGTTTAGACCAATCAAATAGGCTATTCACTATTGTGATGTTGTACGTGGCATACGTCATCAGTATCCTTGTATTTATGTTGTTAAGGAATAAACACAGGGGACAAAAAAGGGTTCTCCGAGTGATCAATTCTGGACCAAGGTTCTATTGAAATATCAATTAATTTGATCACATTTCATGTGACTGTTTATTTTGAAGAGAAAAAAATACATACACAGTAAAACAATTCTGGATTAATAGACCTCAAAAATCGCCTTATGCAAATGAATTATTATAAGATATAAAACATAAAAAAGATATTATTATATAAGACAGAAATTCTGCCGTAAGTATAATCGTTTTTATTTAACAAATAACTTAAAATAAATAGCATTCGCAACTTAATTCATCATCATTCCATCACGTCTGTATTCCCCGAAGGGCTAGGCAGAGGTGTACTAATGTAAACCCACACTTCGCCGGCATGTTTAGGTCCCATGTAATAGGGGGCGAGCCTATTGCCATTAACCGGGCAGAAATCCGGACACCGAGCTGCTACTGAGAATTTCATAGAAAAAACCCAGTAACACTTTGCTCGACATGGGGATTGAACCCAGGGCCTCGTAGCAGTCGCGCTTAGGACCACTAGACTAATGAGGCAGTTTTTTTATAATAAAAAAATATAGCCACAACGTAGCCAGCACATTATCCATCTATTATTTGAAGCTCAGTTTCATTCCGCGCAATAACTTCAAGCATTAAAACATTGAGATGAAGATAAGACAAGCTGAGATAGACGCCATCGTATAATTTACTTGATAAAACAAACAAAATTGTAAAAACTGATCTCTCCAATAACTATACTTTGTCCATTATGTGAACCGTTTTTTGACAGATGCCTTTAACTGCCTTAGAGCGTAGGTGTTCCAGATTACGTAAAAGTTAACTTTGAAATGCGTAACAAAATAAATGTATTATCTACCTTATGTTATTCAATTATCTTAACTATGATTCCTTGCAGACATTATAATACCATAAATGTAACGGATTTTCCAAAAAAAAAAGATTATTGTTAAGCGTATTAAATTTAGTTACATTCTACCACATTCTACCGTGCCTAGTGATGCAATCGAATGTAAGTATTCGCTGCAATCATTTTGAACAATGACATTAAATCAGTATCGGAAAATGACATCCACTCTAATATCAATAAAATATAAATTAAACAATATTTTTGAAAAGAAATGGATGGAAAATGAATATTATATAAAAATTAATACAATCAGATGAATATATACATATTTATTTATTATTGGTCGTCGTTGCACTATTTTCGATTCGACAACCAAACAATCTATAATCAATACTAGACAGTAATCAAAGTGTCAATAATCGGATCGATAATCGCAATATTAAGTTCCTGCAATCACTAGTTCTATCTGTCAAAAAACGGTTCACATAATGGACAAGGTATATTAAGAGCATAATATAATGAGGCAGTCATTCATCATCATCACTGTTCTCTCATATCTGTTGGACTGGCTTTAGTGAACGCCACAGAACCCGATCCTCAGATGTTATCACAACAAAACCGGAATACTAGCTTTTGGCATCAGTTTCACTCGCATACCAAAGGTTTATTTGAGACAAAAGGAACCTGTCCTCCCTCTGGAGAAATTTTATAGGAATCGGCTAAAAAGTTTAGGTGTGAAGACGCAACAAACAGACAGAGTTACCTTCGCATTTTAATATTATTACCTATGGATGTTATTGTAGAACTGGGATAACGTAATTTTGTTATCAGTAGTTGCAGACAACACCAAAACCTCTTACAAACAAAAACAAAATAAAAACGACCTACATAGTAATCAACGTGTTGCAAACTTACGTCGTCTCTATAATCAAATTGCAGACGTTTTCGAAAAAGACAAAGACTAAAACACGATCGTGCATAGGGCCTGTCTTAGTACGTACAGAGGCTCTTGGCATACGTTAGAGTTTGGGGCTCTCTAATCAAAACTATATTTAGTTCTTCTATTTTCAGTTCTTATTTACGTTCTTTAAATATTTGTATAATTACTTACCTTAATTACTTAACTACATTTTAAAGAATTGTTTAAAAAGTAACGTTATATTTAAATCTATATCGTCTAATAACTCCATGGACCACAGGCGTGAAAATTATGTATGCAATAATTGTAACCTATTTAAATTGTAATTTGTAACACAAAGTTCTCTATCATAAATTCACAAAAACTGTATTTGAAGCAGAATACAAACGTCTGTTTGTTTCCAACCCAAAGTGCTTTTAAACAAAGAAACCATTGCCTTTAAAATATTGGTATAACAACTACTAATATATTTTTATACAATGTACAATAATCGCGTACAGTGTACTATGCTTGATAGTAAACAATGCTAATTGTTAATCGTTCCCACTTAACACGTGTGTGTATATTTAGATTAACTAGCGGGCCGCATGACGCATCACTCCATGATTCTTAAAAAAAAACATATTTTTTTTTTGAAAAGAGAAGTCCGTCCGTTCAACTGTCATGGGCTTGAGGATTTCTATTTAATTTTTATTACCTGAATGGTTATTCTGCTCAAGCTCAAATATGACATTAACCTGAAAAGTGACAGAAGGTACTATCAGGTCAACAAAAAAAATATGTCTGCATACTCGATAAGATTACTTTAAAAGTTTCAGAATTCGGTCCCCATGAAATCGTATTTAAATCATTATTATTATTTATTCGTTTTCGTTTTTAGTAATAAAAAAGTATTAGCAATGAATACTTTATTATTGAAACGATTAATATAATTTTCCTAAAATTAATAACCAAGTAAAGAATCTTAAATAATACCGCGGCACGATAAATTGATCCCTAGTCACGCAAATCTATTTTTTTTGAAAGATTGCCCCACACTGAGTTTTTCTTCAGAAACGTTTACGAATACAACTTCAAATATACACTGACATATCCGACCTGGAACAACCCTACAAATTTTCAGAAATAGAATCCGAAACAACCTAAAGGCAAAGTAAGCTAGGGCCACGTAGCCCGTGAGTAAAAAAATATGTGGAATTGTGTAAATAATTCACCTTACACTTTGTCTATAATCCTGAACAGGGCATAATCCGGCCCTACCAGCAGAGTAAGAGCCGTTATGTCATTAAAATTGGCTATAATTCAAAATATCGCGGTACGCCCGTACCGGCGATCTAAAAATTAACTAGGGAACCTCGTGTTTTCGTGTGAGCGCCGGGAAAGTCTAATGACGTAAAATATCAGGAGTCACATTATGTTTGGCGTCACTCTGACGCGGACGTGTCAACATAATATAATATTTTGAATAACAACAAAATTGTTATTATGTGTTGAAAGAAAAACACACAGCGTCGATATGAAGAATGGTTTTGTAACTCACCAGTTATTCCTGCATGGTTGGTACTATACCTGTTGCATCACCAGCCAAGGCGCCAATTTCCCATTGGTTAAGTTGGCAACACTCCAAGACTGACATAGTGTCTTCATTCACCAGGAAGATACTTCCTGCGACGCTGTGTGTTTTTCTTTCAACACATAATAACAATTTTGTTGTTATTCAAAATATTATATTATGTGTTTACTTAAAAACACACAGCGTCGATATGAAGACCTGTTTGGTATCTGCTGGTGACCAACACAAAACGCTATGTGAAAGAATAAAATGTTTATTATAAGAGAAAGTATATAACTTCTAACAATTAACATAAACTTTAATCATCTTACTATTGTTATAACAGTCTGAAACAAGTCAGTGATAAATGTCATAATCATAATTATAAAATGTCCAAGACACTTAAAAGGAAACAATAATAATATTTAAAAATAATAACACAATAGTAATAATCTTTCAATTAAAATCAACACATGATAAGAAACATTGTAATATAACATTTTAGCATGATTATTTTTCAGGTTGAAAATTTTTAAAAAGTAACTGAGAACCTCTAGTTTCTCCTTTTATCTCTTTGCAGTAAAATTTTCTGAAAGTCTGTTCACTTTTCCAATTTCCTCTAGCTAGAATCTCATCAACAGAATGATTTTCCATCCAGCTGGCTGAGGCTACTGCTGATCTGAAGGAACCTGGGGTTGCTATTACCCCTGCATCTTTTAAAACCGACCTTACCCAGCCACCAATCATGGTCCGAGATGCTGGGCGTGGTTTGCCCACTATTGAGATAAATAAGTGATCCAGCCCCTCCACTTGGCTTCTTCTGTCCTTAGACAAATTAATTAAATGTTTGATCCATTGAACTGGGCAAACTTCTCTATTTTGGTGTTTTAATAACTGCCATCCTGATTGCCTATGACCTACAGAGTCAGTTTTAGACCCAAACACTGGCCACAATATTATTTTATCATCTGAAAGAAATAAGTGGGACTTAGACATTCTGAGTAATGTCAGATCATGTACCCTTCTTCCCGAAGCTAAAAGAAGTATAGCTGCTGTTCTACGGGATACTTCGAAAAATGTCTCCCTGCTACTGGGAATTGTTAGCCAATCAAACACCACTTGGGCATTCCATACTGGCGGCTTAGCTTTCACTGGTTGTATTGTCGCTATGGCCTTCAATATTTGTTTAAGAAGTGACTGATCCTCAACCTCACTTTGCTTGATCCTACAAAATGTAAATATGGCAGACTTATGTACTAATATAGTGCTATAGGCAAGCTTCTCCTGAAGATGTAAGTAGGCAATAAATCTAGCTATTTGTTTTATCTGTGGCTTTTCACTGTTCACTCCATTATCATCACACCATTTAAACCACCTCCTTATGGCTGGATAGTAGGTATCCATGGTCGATTTTCTCCAGCTGGTATTCAGCAGCTCTTTTTCACCAACTGACCAGTTTTTGGTTTGTTCTCCCCACCTCCAACTGACCAGGCCTGCAGGGCCAGTTGGTCTACTTGAGGTGGGGGGAGACCTGTTGTCACATCTATTAGACTCTCCGCGAGTCTCGGAATCGATACTGGTGGTGCAAGGGCTCGTGATTTTAAGTCCGCCAGCCAAAATGTCTTCTCCCAGTTTGGTGCTATTATAATGTACTTGCCCGTGGCACTGTTTAAATGGGCTAACACTCGAGGGATGAGATTGGGGGGTGGAAATACCCATCCCAGTTGAAATTGCCACTTTCGACTGAAGGCATTTGAGTAAACTGCTGAGTGATCTTTGCAGTCTAACGAGACGTAATTGTTGACCACGGCGGTTTCTGCAGACGCGAATAGGTCTACGTCTGGAGTGCCCCAACGATGGAATAATCGGTTTGTTGCCGTGGGCAACAGATGCCATTCGGATAGCCGCTGATGCCTTGAGAGGCGATCGGCGGTGCAGTTGTACCTCCCCGGGAGGTAGTGGGCTGACAGGGCTATGTTGTGCCTGACTGTCAGTCTCAACAACTTGCAAGTTAGATTTAGCAAATTCAGGGAGTGTGTTCCCCCCTCGTTCCGAATGTAGGCGACTAGTGTCCGATTGTCGGACTGAACTAGAATGTGGGTATTCTGCAGGTAGTGTATTTGGTTCCGAATCGATACGTATACTGCATACAGCTCTTTCCAATTCGAGTGCCATCTCTGCTGCTCTTTCGTCCATGTACCTGACATCAGTGTCTCGTTTAATTGGGCTCCCCAACCCGCATCCGCTGCGTCGGTTGTAAGGAAGTGTGTGTACGGTTGCTGATGTAGGGTGGCCTTGGTCTTCACTGCCCTGTTCCACCACTTGAGATCGGCTGTCACTTGAGGTGGGATAGTGCGACTCGCTGTGTAGTTTCTCTTGAAATGTTTCAGAAATATCTGAGTGTATCTGCAATGCAGCCGACCCTTTGGCACTACAAAGTTGGCGAAGTTTAATTGACCCAGTAATTGCTCCACTTGTTTTAGAGTGCATCTTTTTCGCATTATTGTCTTTAACAATGAGATCTTTATTTTCTCTATTTTCCTTTTGGATAACGACATCCTGTTGGACTTGGTATCCCAAGTTATCCCCAGATACTCCAGCTGTTGTACTGGTTTGAGCACTGACTTTGGGTAATTTATTTGCCATCCCATGGATTCCAGTAGTCTCACAACTTCCGCAGTCTGTGAGATCAACTGGGACTGGTCCTGGTTGACCAGAAGGAAATCGTCTAGGTAGACTAGCACTCGATTTCCTTTTGCACGAAGGATCTCCGCGATCCAATTCGTTAGAGCCGCAAAAGTCCTTGGGGCTGATGCAAGTCCAAATGGTAGGGACGACATTTGTAACAACTCGCCCTGGTAACACATTCTTAGGTAGCACCGATGAGACTGTGCTATTGGGACATGGAAATATGCATTTGAAATATCTATCTTGACCATCCAGTCTTGGGCCTGTAGGAATTCCGGTACTGAGGCCTGGGATATTAATCGGAAATGTTTGCTGTGCACAAACTTGTTCAAACCCCGCAGGTCGAATACTGGGCGGAGACTGCCATTGCTCTTTGGTATTAAAAACATTTTTGATAAAAAACTGCGACTCACCTGTAGCGGTCTTTCCAATACACCTTGAACCTTTAATTCTTGTATTATTTGTGTCATCTCCGGGGTGACTTTGGTACTGTATCTTGTTCTCATGCTTTTGGCAGGATATATAAGAGGGGGTTTGCTTATCAGAGGAATCCGAGCCCCTGATATAATCTTTTTGATATAGACATTTGCACCAAGGGCTTCCCATACAGGTATAAAATTTTTTAAATGCCCCCCTCTGAATATATCTTGATTGTCATTTCTTCTCTTTGCCACGAAAGGAACTGTTTTTATTATTAGGCTTGTTCTCTTTTTTGGAATTATTTCTACTGAAATGCTTGTTTTTAACTGGGCGAGAAACTGAACTACGGTAACCCTGAGTGGATTGCCTTGAAGTTGAGGCAGCAGGTTCATTTTCATTAAATCTCTTTTTATTTGGTCTGTTTTCCTTTAGATAAGTTGGCATATTAAGCCATGTGTTTGTACCGCCCAATGATTGTATTACAGATGCTAAAGTATTGTGATCAAACAGATGTTCCGCACTTGGGGGTACTTTCTTTAAGGTAACTTGTAGGTTTTTATTCTGCACTTCTGATATCAGACGCTCTCTCCTTACTTCTATGCACTCGGCTCTCTTTCCACAAATAACATGTAAAATCTGATCAGTTTTTTTATAATTCTGAGACTCCGGGCCAAACAAATTCATAATTTTTTTGAAAAGGTTGGTTGCATTTAGTTCACTGGGTGTAGTATTGGCCCAGTTGACAATTTCCTGTAAACCGTTCCGTACAATCTCTTTATGTTCGAGGAGACCATTTGTAAGTCCTGCAAGAACCCTTTCTGTGCCCATCAAGTAATCTTTACCCTTATTCATGTGGCACAGTTCATCATTCACCTTTAACTCCCTAAACCCCGGTTTTGCTAATAACGTCTGTAGCTCTTTGATGTATTTCACCTGTTTCCACTCATCTGTGTTAAAATGTTGTAGTTTGTTTAGAGTTTCAACCCGTTCTGGCGGTGCCGCTTTAATAATTTTCGTTGTGTCTGTTATTGTTTCATGCTTTCCCAGATCTAGTTTCCTAGAGTCAGGATCGACCAAAAACTCCGCCGTGGAGCCCGACTGTCCCTGTACATCCGCTGTATCAGGCGTTCTGGTCAGATAAGGCACAGATTGCGACTGTGTATTGTAAGGAACAAAATATTGTAAGTAATTTGAGATTTGACTTACTTGTTCTATGAGTGCGTCTATTCGTGGGTCGCTGACAACTTTACCTGTGAGTTTTTTCATACGTTTGTTCGGAAGTCGCGAAGACTCCCCCTCAGATTCCGAATCTGCTTGTCCACTAGACACTGATGAAGAATCTAGAACCCGTTTCTCTCCGCGAGAACCTGGCTCAGTATCTTTTTCACCACTTTCACTCATTGTTTATATAAATACTATACTTATTTAATGTTTTGTGCTTCCGAGCACTAAAATTAACTATTACTTTAACTATATAAGGCTTTATTTGACCAAAAAACTATCCGAAGAAAAGTTTGGCGGCCATTACGCAGGAAAATCACAAAACGCTATGTCAGTCTTGGAGTGTTGCCAACTTAACCAATGGGAAATTGGCGCCTTGGCTGGTGATGCAACAGGTATAGTACCAACCATGCAGGAATAACTGGTGAGTTACAAAACCATTCTTCATATCGACGCTGTGTGTTTTTAAGTAAACACATAATATGCCTTTTTCGCCGTAATTACCTAATTAACTATCAAAGACTGTTAGTTATCAATTTCATCGTAAACATGCCACTCAATAGCCTTTCAACATTATGATACTACAAGTAAACAAGATAAAAGTACTCAAATTAGCCACGTTTCACAAGCTATAAGTAAGTAAGTAAGTCGTCAATTTTGATTTAACTTGAATTCGATTCAATACGGTTTAACTCGATTAACATCGCCAGTGATTGATCAACGCTTTGGGTTGCTCCTTCGATCACAAACGAATCAAATACATATTTGTATGTATCGCTTACAGATGTTTCAAGTTTGGACCTCACTGCGAGTGAGGTTTGTTCTCAAACGCATCCCTGATACAGGAGAAAATTGTAGCTTGGCGCGTTATTTCAAACTAATAAATTAGTAGCAATTATTTTGTAATAGTTATGTGAAGAAGTATGCATAGTATTGAAGGGGGAGGAATATACAACGTTTAAAAAAGGAAAATTATTTTTGTCACAACTGCGAAATTTTTGCGGATTCGAAACGTTTCCTGTTTATTTCTCCAGGATGAAAACATTTCTGTTTGACTTGGACAGGCGCAGTTGGAGCGTGCTTTCTGTAATGTACCCACTTATGATAATATTTCTACAACTACCTGAACATTGTCGTTATGTGCTTGTTCTCAATAAATCATATTCAGTCTGCGATTGACCGTGTTTTACTCAATACATTACATTGGCGCAGTCGGTTTCATTTTTTTTATTCATCGTCCAGTGTGTTCAATAGTGCGTAGTTTTATCCGACATCATGCCTATTGGTAAAATAGAACAGTTTGAAGTGGGGACTCATAATTGGGATGCATATTGTAGACGAATTAGGCAATTTATAACACTGAACGGTATTGCTAGTGAGTTGCACGTGGCTACTTTAGTGACCCATGTCGGCGTGACATGTTACGAGCTGATGTGTGACTTGTGTGCTCCTGATTTGCCCGAGAATAAAACATTTGAAGATTTGGAACGCATAGTGAAGGAACACCTCGAACCCAAACGATCGGAAATCGCAGAACGACACGTTTTTCGGCAAAGAAAGCAAGGGGAGGCGGAGACCGTCAACGAATACTTGCAAAGTTTAAAACACTTAGCTAAAACTTGCAATTTTGGGAACACCCTTGAGATTAATTTAAGGGACCAGTTTGTTTCCGGCCTACATCTTGAGGATATGAGATCCAGGCTCTTTGCCGAACGTGAGCTAGATTATAAGCGGGCTGTCGAGCTTGCTTTGGCTTTGGAGGCGGCAGACCGACACGCGGCGACGGCGGCGTCCGGCGTGACGAGCGGCCCGGAGACAGCGCCGCTCAGCGAAGGTATGCATCGTGTGGCGGCCGCGGCGCACCGTGCGCCCGCTACGGCTGGCAAGGGGCGCACCGCGAGCGCCGGGTCTTCGAAAGGTGCTTCGGGACAGCGAGCCTGCCCACGCTGTGGCCGCACGGGACACGCACCAGCGCGATGCAGGTTCAAAGCATATCATTGTGATCAGTGCGGTGTTAAAGGTCATTTGAAAGTGATGTGTCATAATTACACAAGTGATCCTGCAGCAGAACCGAATAACACGAAAGGTCAATTTTTCTTAAATAATTCCGATTCTGACAGTGATTTAAATTTTTTTCATTTTTCCGATAACAGTGACCGGGACTACCCGTATCACATCGATTTAAAAGTTGAAAATCGCAACATTACCTTTGAAATTGATACCGGTAGCAAAATTTCAGCAATTTCAAAATCGTGTTATAATAATTATTTCAGCGCTGTTACTTTAATTAAGAAAACTTTAAGACTTAATTCATATGTCGGCGATGTTATTAAACCTATAGGCTATATATTAGTCAATGTTGTTTTCGGTTCACTTTGTGAAAAATTAGAATTATTTGTATTCGAGAATGGTGGTCCTCCATTGTTGGGGCGCACCTGGATACGACGTCTGCGTTTAAACGCTTTGCAATGTTATAATATTAAGCAGGAAAATTGTGTCACATCTTTATTAAAAGAGTTCCCTGAAGTGTTCGCTAGTGGATTAGGAACGTTTAAGTCTCCTTTACAGTTACATCTTTCCGATCAAACGCCTGTATTTGTAAAAGCGCGCCCGCTTCCTTTGGCGCTGCGTAGTCATGTTGAGGACGAACTTGAACGTTTACAACGAGATGACGTAATTTATAAGGTCGAACGTTCTGATTATGGTACTCCAATAGTCCCAGTAATAAAAAAAAACGGTGATATTCGCATATGTGGTGATTATAAGATAACGATTAACCCGCTTTTGAAAGACTTTCACTACCCCCTTCCACGTATTGAAGATATTTTCGCAACGCTTGCAGGGGGCGAGCAGTATTCAAAGCTAGATTTGTCGCATGCTTACCAACAAATAACTCTCAGTAAAGACTCTCAGAGAATGACGGCAATCACCACACATGTTGGGACTTTTGTTTATAAGCGTGTTCCTTTCGGTATCAAGTGTATACCAGAGTATTTTCAAAAACTCATTGAGGAAACTCTTAGTGGGTTGCCTTCCACAGTGGTTTTTCAAGATGATGTCTGTTGTACGGGTAAAAATAAAACTGAGCACTTTAATAATTTGCGAGCAGTCTTGTCTAGATTTAAAGGTGCAGGTTTGCGTGTTAACTGGTCTAAGTGTGAGTTCTTTAAAGACAGTGTGACATATTTAGGATATCGTATTGATAGACATGGTCTTCATACTGATAATAAAAAGATTGAAGCCATTGTGGCAGCACCCATACCGGAGGATGTGACACAGTTAAAAAGTTTTCTAGGATTAGTTAATTTTTATTCGAAATTCTGTGCAAACCTTAGTAATATCTTAAAACCATTATACGACTTACTAAAAAAGAATATTAAATGGCGTTGGGACAAACAGTGTGACATTGCTTTTAATAAAATTAAACAGGTTTTAAGCAGTTATCCGATATTGGCGCATTATGATGCGACGTTGCCGTTGATATTGTCGGTAGATAGCAGCGCGTACGGGCTGGGCGCAGTGCTCGCGCACCGTTACCACGACGCGACGGCTCGGAGCGGCCGGTCAGCTGTGCCTCGCGCACGCTAAATGCCGCTGAGTGTAATTACTCGCAGTTAGATAAGGAGGCATTAGCAATAATTTTTGGCGTCACTAAGTTCCATCAATATTTATATGGAAGACATTTTTATTTACGTAGCGATCATCGCCCCCTTAGCTATATTTTTGGTAAAAATAAAGGTATACCTCAGACAGCCGCCAGTAGGTTACAAAGATACGCTGTGCGCCTAGCCGCATATAATTTTGATATAGAATTTGTGCCTTCAGCTAGAAACTGCTTTGCAGATGCTTTATCACGTTTACCATTAAAGACGTCAGTTATAGAAAAATACGATAAATATTTCGAAAGTAGTTACTTAAATTTTATTGAAGATAAATTGCCAATTGCTTTTGAAGAAGTTAAAAAGGAAACCGTTAGAGATCCTTTATTAAATAAAATTGTCGGCTATGTTAAGTTTGGTTGGCCAAACAGTGTTAACGATAGTGACAAAATTTATTTTTTAAAGCGTGATAATTTGTTTTATGAGCACGGTTGTTTGGTCTGGGGCTATCGTGTAATTATTCCTAACAAACTCCGTACTTTTGTTTTGGAAGAAATTCACAACGGACATATAGGTGTTGTCAAGATGAAGCAAGTCGCTAGAAATTATTTGTGGTGGGAAGGATTAGACACGGACATTGAGCGAGTATGTCGCAATTGTCCAGAGTGTAGCTCGCAACGTAACCATCCTCCACCAGCCCCGCTGCATTCTTGGCCGTGGCCCGCTCAACCGTGGACCCGTTTAAACGTCGATTTCTTGGGACCATTTCGAAATCAATATTATTTAATAATCATTGACGGTCACTCTAAGTGGCTTGAAGTTGAGCGTGTATCTAGCACGTCAGCACTAGTTGTTATTTCTTGTTTTCGTAAAATATTTGCCCGTTTCGGGCTTCCTAAAGTTATTGTTAGCGATAATGGTCCGCCGTTTTCATCGTCAGAATATCTGGGCTATTTAAATAAGAATGGTATTAGGCGTATTCTAGTGGCCCCTTATCACCCTTCAAGCAACGGGGCCGCTGAAAACGCAGTACGGCAAGTTAAGCAGGTTCTCAAAAAGGCAACAGTTGGGCAGGAGGATTGTGACGTAGCGTTACAGAGGTTTTTATTTACATATCGGAATACAGAACATTCAACAACACAAAAAGAACCAGCGGTGGCACTCTTAGGTCATAGACTCCGCGGTAGGTTAGATTTATTGCGCCCTTGCACTGAAGAGTTAGTTCGTGATCGGCAAGATACACAGGAGGCGCGGCGTGGGGGTATTATGCGTGAGGCTACACCAGGCGATTCCGTGCTAGTACGCGACTATACCAATAGTCACGTGAAGTGGAAAGATGGGGTAGTAATAAATAAAACAGGGCCGGTTTCTTATAGGGTAAAAACCACAGACGATAATCGCATAGTTAAACGACATGTTGATCAATTACTTTGTAAAAATGACAGGAAATCACGCCATTCTTTGTCTTTCGTAAATCGTAATGGTTCATCGACGACAGAAAGCGTCAGTAAGGATGCACTCGGAGATACTGATGAACCTTGGTCGACACCCTCAAAAGAGTCTCTTCGCTCAGATGAGCAGTTAATATTTTCTTCACCATTAACGCAACATATAAACAATAACAGTGCTGGTGTGAGTAGCGGTGCACAGCCTGTTGCGGTCGGCGCGTATGATGATGGACCCGCCGCCGCCGTCACCCGTATGCGCCGACAAATGACTTACAGTCCTCACAAAATGACTTTAAGGTCACATGTTAACAAAAATAATGTATGAATCTGTTTGGTGAGATTAGTTGCGTAAAATAAGTAATTGTTTTAGTTTTACCCATTTTGTTAAGATTTGCTCTGTAAATTAGAGTTAAGTTATTAGTTAATAATATTTGTATTACTCTTTGTTGTTCTAATTTTAAAGGGAAGATAGTGTAATGTACCCACTTATGATAATATTTCTACAACTACCTGAACATTGTCGTTATGTGCTTGTTCTCAATAAATCATATTCAGTCTGCGATTGACCGTGTTTTACTCAATACATTACACTTTCGATGAAAACTCACTAGCTTGTGTACGAATTACTGGAAAGTTCCGTCGTTGTATGTAAACACTGAATTGAATGGGATAATCGTCTTGAACTGATGGAATATTTGACTAAACATTGGATATTTTTAATTGTAATTTTTGAATGAGTAATTAAATCTCAAGATATTAATTTTCTAATGAAAGAAAATTTCTAGTGAAAGAAAAATTCGATATCAGGCAGGGTTTGAACCTGCGTCTCTCTGGTTAAGTACACCAGACGCTTTACCAACTAAGGTACCGAGACCACTGCCTGTGATGTCGAAATTCTCTTCCACATTTTTACGTCTTCAGGCGACGTCAAAGTAATTTAATCTCTGTCTGTGTATTATTGCTTATTTTACGTAAGCGACTTAGCACTCAATGCAAAAAATGCCTCTCATGATTTTCCGTACTATAAAACATCGACAGACCATAGACAGATACTAAAATCTTTAGCGTGAGACATGTATATTCCAAACCGAACTCAAAGATTACAATCTACGAGTGCTATTGCATTGGCCTGTTTTATGTCTCCTCTTTCATTACATGAATCAGTTGGTCCAAAATTTTGTCTGGTTTGCTTTCGCATCAAATAGTTGTACTGCAGTATTTTTAGACTGGGTTCATTAACCAAAACACCACCGTATCAAATTTTGCTCGTAAAAATTGACATAAATATTACCTCTAGTTAATACTCTGTATCCTAAAATATCCCCGTCTCATAATAATCTCTCCCCCGTCTCCGTCTAAAAATATAGTAATTTATCTTTTTTATAGAAAGAATGGCCTCGTTCTATTAGGAGATGGAAACATAATGGTATCAGTGTTTGTACACAAACTAGGTACTATGTTTATTGCTGCCACTATCGTAAACATTAATGGGGTTTTTGTGGGCTCGACATCAGGCAACCCTAGAACCAGGTTAATAAATATAAGCCACAACAGAGAACAATTCTACTGTAACGGTCGACTGACAGAATACAATCCGTATAATCATTAGAATTAATAGATAAATAAACATTAATATGTATTTGGTATTTACTATTTACTAAATGCAAATAAAATGTTCATAAACCTTAAGGCGTCAGTTCTGGTTTTCATGCGAGTTCTATGTATAATAATCGACAGTGTTAGTCAAATGCTCAAAAATCACTAAAAATCGGACACAATATTGGTATTACCCAAAAATTGGGTCAAGGAGGTCTGATGGCTTCGCTTCGAGTTGACAACAAAATGGCAACATAGCTGGGAAAAGGTTTACATTGGATAATGATGATGGAATTTGTCATTATGGTGAAAACATTTGAATAGAATTAGCAATTGGACATTCATACACTCATTGAGGATCAATATTGACTTAATGTTTTGTAGTAAACTTCCAAGTTCGTTACGTAGTAATATTTTCTTCCATAACTATTATGCAAAGAATGATGCATAAACGCTTGTGTTTCTATAACTGAACTATATATAAAGCTATAAGCTAGCTATGAGTTAATCTGGGTCACGCTTACAACGCATTTCAATATGAAAACACACCGCCCAGACTGTTTGATTCTATATTCCGAGATTCTACACGTGTCTTGCTCATAAACAGAACTCATACACTATTTACGCTTGTATCTTCAAAGTTTAAGGTAGAAGTGTATTCAGTCACTCATATTTAGTCGGTATTTTGTAGGTCCCCTGTGAACCTTTGCCATTAACGGGATACAAATCTAAACTCCGAACTGCATAACCTTATTCTTAGTATTAGTAGTTGCTATAGATGTCATCATCATCATCATCATCATCATCATCAACCCATATATTGTCCCGCTGCTGGGCACGGGTCTCCTCTTAGAATGAGAGGGATTAGGCTGTAGTCCACCACGCTAGCCTACTGCGGGTTGGCAGACCATGGCAGCTATAGATGTGATTTATGCAAAAATAGCAGATCTCATGGTACACCTTAAACGAATGTGTTTCACTGAAAGAGATCCTGTTAAAATTTCATATGTCGAATCCCCGAAGCTTCCAGAAAGTTTCCAAGAGAACTAGAGAAATTTATGAGTTCGTATCACCAATGTTTGGGCCAACATCTTGGCAGCAAATCTCCTTGCGAATGTCCCTTACCCATCGATTTGTTTACCTCACCGAGTAAAAACGGAACATCGGATTGGGTAGGCGTTGTGTCAGATATTTTAAGACACTGTCTAGTTGGAGACAGTTTGTAGCTGTGTTTATTGGCTAACATATTTTATTTCGGATTTTGTCATCATTGTCTTGGTAACGTATTTTTATAAATATGATTTATTGTACCTTGTATTTCTTTTTTAAATTATACGCTAAAGAGGTTTTCGTACTTCGTCATCTGTTCTACAGAATTAAACTATTTCCTCGTCTTAAAATGTTCTTGTATCTAGTCATTTGAATATCCCTAGGATCCGAAAAGAAAGTGTATTGCTGACACATCCTCCAAAACTAGAACAAAGGCTTTGTTATCGACTTGATATGTGTCACTGCCCTAAAGCAGTACCCTCCTCTTACCAGCAACTCCCCTGTCAGGGTGGGTTGTGTCGAGGGGTTGGGCGAGGGTAAGGTCAAGGTAGTCCCTGGTGCGCATGCGTCCTGCACTTCAAGATGCTGATGCAGCTACTCTTTGAGCCTGCATCGCAACCTTTTGTATAATGCGCCTTCATCGAAATCGTACGCTGAAGTGGCCCTCAGAGGAGGTTCTACTCTCGAGTTTTGTTTGGTCATGGTATTTCAATAACTACGGGAATATTATTTAATATTGGAGCGTCGTGTCTGGTCGCCATTTTAGTCTGTACTCTTAATATTGTTTGTTTTTTTTGAGTACATAAACCTTGAGTAGCTTGGATCGTCAATACAAAGATGATTTTTAAACAACAGTCTTGTTAATTATAGACAAATAAGACAATATAACACGGATGATATCACTCACGGTTCAATGGCCAAATAGGAAATAAAAACTCCGTACAAACTACTGATAAAAAGTGTCTTGATTGAATACTGAGAGGAATGGCTAACGATGCAAGTTAGGTTCCGGTAGGGACCAGTTTCAACTGATCTTCAAGGTCGGCTTGTTGCTGTCAACTGAGTTATGTAATGTAAGTTCTTGGCTGTAAAAAAATTTGGCCAGTCTAAAACAGGCACACAAAAAGTATTGTTATTTTTGGTTTGTTTGAAGTTTCGTTGCTCATAATTAGGAATTGTTCGTAATGTAACATCTTTTATTTTAAAAGAGTGTCCATGGAGTTTCTTGCCGGATTCTTCTCCATAGGATCAACCTTTTGGAACCGTGCAACTAGAGTCAATAACGTTTCATAAACGCTTGTAAAAGCTTATTTGAAATAAAAACATTTGATTTGATTTGATTTGAGATATGTTACTAGAAGAATTATTTTTTGCATTCAGTTTATCTGTACTTCTGTACTGAAGAAGTAAAATTTGGGGGTGTTTATATAGGGGGTAATATCCTTAACGAATAATCCGATTCTGATAATTCTTTCACTGCTACACATCCCTGACATAAGCCGGTTTATTGTGATTACATCAATGCAAACAATGTTACGGGTGGAAGCTAGTTGTGAAGATTATCATAACAAAGAAATCACTGTACTTCTGTAGTGTTCAAATAATTGTAAACAATTACTTCAGCCTTCTCTGTTGCAACACTTGCAAGTGCCACAGCCGATTCTGTAATAAACCTGTGATTGCCGCGTGACCACTGTCAGTTTACCTCGCATCTCAATGTCATTCTCGCAAATTTGTTAATTTGAAGGCACCTATACAATACCTATACAATCGTTTGTCTAAGTGTCGTCATTGTAATCTATCGAATAGCTTTTGATTACGTAATTTGGTTTGACATCTGAAGAAAGATACATGACACATACATGTATAATAGCATAGCCACTCAAAGTATTTCGATCTTCTATCTAGACTACACTGAGTTCCTATGTATATGTATATTCAATGTCAAATAAGGGCCCAGTGCGTCGGAGAGCACATAAAGCCTTCGGTCTTGGTTGTCATGCGAACACCTCATACTTCTCACTTGTCATAAAATGACAATTGAAAGTGGTAGTCAGAAGCCAAAAAATTTGACAACCAGTAACTGTATCCTTTCGAAATTGTGTTGAGATGATGGTAGTCGATTCGCAAAATACCGATATTCAACCGCGTCTGGTTAGACTGCAAGTTAAATCTAACATAGTTGAGAAGAGTCTAGGAGGAGGATTCAATGTCAAAGAACAACATTGCTGAATTCTTGCTGTTCTCCAATACTTAGATCGATAGATAAATAATATTATGGTAGTTATTGCAACTAATATTAGTTTGCCCAGCATCACCGAATATCATCAAAGTAGGGTTTATGGGCGATTGCCAAATTCTGGTGATACCAACGTTTCGTGTCAAAGCTCTCTAATCTACTTCTCTGTTATTTTAAAGGAGACTGTAAAATAGATTTAAGAAAAAAAAAATCAGACAAAAACAGCTCATGTAGACTTGCGGTCACAAATCGGATTGTCTTTGTGGTGAAAACGGTATTTATCTGTTTAGTAGAGGCCATGACATGATGACAGAAGTTAAGAGGATATAATTTAGTCTGTGTATTATTCAGGCACCAATGGTTACTACTTTGTCCTACCAATTTGTTTCAAATCTCAAATTTCAAATTGGTTTGAGACCAATTTTTCAAATACATTGCAAATAGCAATTTCATCATAATCTTCATATCAGCCTATTGTTGTCCACTGCTGATCGTAGGCCCCCAAAGAGCGCCAACCAGCTATTTACCAACTTTAATACATTGAATACTGTCCTTCTACCGGACTTTCGTATTAGATTCGTCATGGACACGTGTTTCTCTACGTCTATTTTGACAACCATTGCTATTTATAATTTTAACTAATCATTCAACCCATTAATGAGCACGTACGAGGCGCACGTGCAATAGCGGCTCCCTTGAGATTGTTTGCAAGAAACGAAAAAGTAGCTTTTATAAATTTCAGTGGTAAAACACCGCTGAATTTGGTGACATCATCTGCAGTTTGTATTTAATGACAAAATAACGAAATAGGTATAAAATTCTTTGATAAGAGTACACAAAATACACATTTACGAAAGTTATATTGAATTAATATTGCAGCATTGTATAATGATTAGGAGCATTTTACTGTCTGTTTTGGCAATAGCTCATCCACGTTTTCAGTTGCAAAACAAGCACACTTTCTTAACAATGCATTATTATTGTTTTATGCAGAACTAGCAATCGCATCAGTTTCGCACGGTTGCAATGTAGTAATAATACGGATGAAAATCCCTAAATTTTAGTGAAAACCGTATCGAAATCATGGAATACAAGATTTTAGCCGAAAAGCGACTTTAAATTCGTTGTAATAGTAAAGAAACTTCTTCGTTCTTAACCACTATTTTAAATCATGGTTTACAAGATTTGAGCCACAAAGCGACTAAATTCGTTGTAAAGAAAGTTCTTTACCACTATTTTAGGTGAAACTCACCCCTATTCTTAACTGCGCATTTCTATCACATACACTTCACATATACTTTCACCTTTGTCCATAACATTAATGTTTCATTTCATTTTAAAATAGGGTAATGAAAGCAAGACTTCTATTTACCACATTTACTTGTTGTATAAATACCTAAGTACCTACCTCAATTACTGATCAAAGAAGTTTTTACACAAATCATATCAATACAGTTTCTTTAAAAGGGAAGTTAAAAATATTAACACCTAATTCTCCCGTCATTAGCAGGTCGTCATTATCCAATGTTAAATTGACCTAATTTCTCCGCTGCCTTTCATGTCTCACCAGCTGTGCAAAAGGTTTCCCTTTCATCATAGAAATGGAATCGTATTTTGTATTTCCAAATCTATAATTTATCGAAATTGACCTATTTTTCATTTGATTCAGTTCGGTTTTATTTGATGGAAGGGCTGTTACACTTGAGGTAACTGCGCAGTACTCTCATTTGAAGGTTCTAGAAATCGCGGTGCATATAATTGATGTAGTGGTGTTCCCGCCGGTCCAGGTATCGATCGGGGCCTGCGCGCTCCCTGCAAGCAACAGGCGGTGACGCAGTTTCAGCCCGACCATGTGTTAGTGTTTATTTATGTATAACTTAAAACGTCGACGGTACTGTACATCTTGAGAAATTTACGATGCAGGTTCCTAAAACATGGATTCTTTTAAGTTTTGCTACTGCGTTATTGGTGGACCAAATCAAAGGTTTCTTCCAAGTTGGAGTGCCCGGAAGGAGCTGTTTGCTATATTAGACGATCTAGCAACGTCCATAAATTCTTGTTGCTCCTAATAAAATCTAATCTTTAGAGTCTAGTTCAACGTATCTGTGCATTCGTTGAGTGAATGATTTAGAAGTCAATTCTTGGGGTTCAATAACACACAATAATTGTCTTCGGGCGAACTTTTGACCTACTCGTGATATAAGACTTATCATTCAAATACTGCGCCAATTGTGACGTTTGGTCAAAGATTCATTTATAATCACGATGTAACAGGATGTTTAGTTTTGTTAACGAAACCAAATTTTAAAATATTTAAAATTTATAATTAAACGACCATTCTCAGTGTGTAAAGAAACTTTATTAAACATTTAAATAAAAACTATTCAGGCGTGTAGTTTAAGATTATAAATAAGCAGGTATTTGTATACATATTGGTCACATTTCAGCAAAACGGGCCAAGTTTTGGCAAGGTCACGCAAGTGGTGACTAAGACCACCTTGGTCGGGAGTTCGCGACTTGCGACGGGGACTATTTACGATTGTTTTACGAGTTTCTAATGATATGCTTTGATGTAAATGAAGTTATAACATTGTATATCTATATCTACTATATAAAAATAAGACGGGTTTTCCTTCCTGACGCTATAACGATTTCCACGGTTTTGCATTCGTTGGAAAGGTCTCGGGCTCCGTGAGGTTTATAGCAAAAAAAAAGTCCGAAAAAAAAACACGGGCGAAGCCGTGGGCGGAAAGCTAGTAAAGTTATACAAATAAAGTCATAAATATTACAAACGAGACTTCTTTGCCTAGAATATTTTTTAACATCAGATGCGGAACTATACTATTTATTGTTTCCATAACCAAGATATTGTCTGACAAGTGTCATCATTAGTTCATATATTCAAATCAAATTCAGCTTTTAGAAAGAAAAGTTTATTATAACCGCTTACTTAGTAAGCCCAGTATGTCCATAATGTTAACTAGCTTACAAATATAGCTAGAATGTTTGCTTTAGTCGACGATAACAGACGATACTTGTGTTTTTGGGTCAGTCATATTCTGCTGATATGCTCCCAAGTGCTTTCAACACTGCTACAAAGTTAGTTGGGAGTTTTTATGATAGTTCTTCATTATTTTAGTTAAAAAAAAACGAAGAGTTTTTTTAATTTTATTAAGTATAGTTTTGGATTTCCTAGATGTAGATACCCTAGTAACATGACTATTGGACTGCGAAAACGTACGTCTGGACTTCGAACCGAAATCTCTTTGGGCGTATTAATAATTACTATCGCTTAAACAGTAAAGGTAAACATCGGCGTGTGAAGTCTGCCAACCCGCAGTAGTCTAGCGAGGAAGTATTATAGCCTTGTCTCTCACACCATATAAGAGACCCGTGTCCAGCACGAATGGTGGTATACGCTTATTAATTTAATATTGTTTATAAATATTCTAACAACAGCTAAGTAGTGAACATTCCAGACAAAGTGACGTTAACTCATTATCCTATCTCTGATTACATACTGATTAGATAAATCCGTTTAAAACAAAACACTCGACAAATCTCATGTAATATAAACATATGAAACTGTCCTCCAGTGAACAATATCTCTTTTATCTTGTGGTAGTTTATGACAGCATTATAGCCAAATTGTCCGAAATACCATCCAAAGTTAGCAGACGATCCATCAGTTCTCTTTGTGTCATAAAAAGGAGCCAATTTCTGTCATGCAGTCTTGCAACACAAAGTTCAATGTCAATGTTCACAGGGCTACAGGTCAACCTATACAAATCCAGTTTAAGCTGATCTCGCATTGTACAGAATTTCATACGATAAGAGTCCAGCGTAAACTGGTTTTGTATAGCTTGACGTATGTATATAGTTAGGTTGGCTATCTCTGAAATCTGGCAACCAAGACAAAAAGCGTGGATCCCCTCAATTTATGTATTAAGAACCCGGACAAGTCAACACTCTTCTTTTTAAGTTGCAAATAAAAATAAAAAGTTTTGCTTAGTTATTTCGCCCGGAAGCCATCGGTGTCTTTCAAACCCGGACTACAAATGAAAGCTCGCCCGGACGGCCTCTAAACTAGGACAAATCCAGGGAAACCCGGACGGATGGCAACTCTCAATGTAGTTAGTATTTACATCGCAAGACATCTCAGATAATGTTGAGAAAATCAGTCGGTATAATATTAATACTATGCTAGATGAGACGCAAGGAAGCAAGGGATCGACAATTGAATTCATACTGATAGAAATCGTCAACCCTATGCGTCTCACATTGTTTTTGAATACGGGTGCAAGACTAAACAAGACTAGGTAGGTAGTCTTGCATTGTTTTGGAAATTATGTAGTCGTTTGTTATGTGAGTAGGAAAAAGAATAATTTATGTATACAAAATTACCTTCAAAAGTAATAACGTATTGGTAGTGCACCAGCCAAGTTGTGTAGGTAAAATTAAACAAATTACTTGATTTATTGTTTCGAATAACGTTGAAGTAATTTATGTTAAATGATCCCCATTATCAGCAAGTTAGTCTAGACATGATCATCGATCAGTTTTAAAATTATTCTTCATAAGTTAAAAGTTACCTACGATTTTTTGTTTCATGCAATGTCAATGATAAATTACCATCTTAAGGCAATGTGCGAAACTCATGCAAGCGATTATACCTAGAAAGTATAAATAAAATACGTCAGATCTCGGTGACACGTCACTGCAAGCTTATCAGTATTACATATTAAGGTATGATTAATTATTTTTGTTGTTACGTAATCGCAACAAGCTTAAGACCGTTTCTCGTTGATGCCAGTAGAGGCAAATGACAGTTTGAATGAAACTGAACTGTTTCTGAATGATCTGAAGTTAGCCAATTTGGAAAAAAATATATCACAAAATAAGTACTTACGCCCAATAATTATGAGTATTATCAACGAGAACCGACATGGGAAAATAAATCGAAAAGAAGAATTTTGCGAAAGTTAATAACATTCATATTTAATTAATTTAATATCCGAAATATGCGGCTGTTATCTAATGTCAAATGTCTAATGTCTAATGCGTTACAAATGCTAAAAATAGTTTATAAGGATATACAAAGTTTTTAATATTTTGTACGGGGTCCTTGATTAATATTTTTTTTTCGTAGTAAATACAAATTCCGCATTAAACATGTACAAGGAAGTAGATATAAAAAATAATTAAAATAATGTTGATAACTGTCTTCTTGAATCGTGATCCCGAATTTAAAATAACGGTAAATCACTACATTTCCGGCAGTAGTAAAAACTTGTCAATTTTGGCAGCTCCCTTTGGCATCTCAGACATAACAGGATTGGACGTGGACAGGTCCAACCAAGATTCAGTAATTATAAGAAAGTTGTCTGCTGGAGAACTGTTATCTTTTTTATTAAATATATGAAATTGTAAAAGAATTTTGGTAAGTTTATGGGTTGATATTGAAGCGCAATCTACAAATCTTGATACTAGTTCAAAATCAAAAATTTTAGTAGGTGTGGCTTACTCACGGAAGAGCTTATTTATCTCTTCCGTGGGCTTACTGGTCTGGTTTTAATTTTTCAAGTGGAATGGAATCTCGAGTTGCCTACACCTAAGTATATTAGTGTAAATAATTTATTTAGATTACCAAATGCATTCGAACGCGACGACATTTTACCCTCGACTAAGCAACAATTGCAATAAAAATCCAACGCCATCGTCTATTTGTGCCGACTTAACAAGATAAACGGCTTGTTAGCATAACACGTGCTAAAGCAGCGCACTTTTCTTATTGAAAATGATTGATCAATCAAGTCTCGGTAATCATCGGATAGGAGCGTTAAATCAATTGACTCGGGTGTCTTCGAACTTGTTTTCACCGATTTAAAGGCTAGTGTTGATATAGTCCTTTGAATCGCTTAGTTGCAGTTCGTTAAAACTTATTGTTTTCTACTTCCATCACAATTTATTCAGAGTTTTCAACGGTTTTTAAGATTCTTTAAAAGGTCTTTTCTTTGAAAGGTTAATTAACCTGTCGTAAATGATGCATTGTTATAAAATTTCCATTACTACTATAGAAATCTTCACCTTATACCATATGTTCGTGTTCTGTTTAATTTAGCAATTTTACATAATATTGTTTCTCAGATTTATGTGAAATATTGTATAATTTTATAGCATTCTAATGCTAAATAAATAAGTCAACCTTATACGGTAAAGCATTTTTGTGCTCAAGTTAGCACAAAATATAATTGACGAACAATCGTTAATAATATTTGGTCGAGAACACGTAGGTACTTTGGCTAACATGAGGACTGTCAAACCAAGCCCAGGTGTGGGGCAGAAAATGGCTAGCAAAGTTTGCCTATTAAAAACCAATACAGAATAACGTTTAGGACAGAGAATAATTATTTACGTTCAAGTGGAATGCAATATTGCAGCGTACGCATCGATTCGTCTCTGTCTCGTCGTCATGGTGACGGATCAAGTAGGTAGCTCAACATCACCGCCCACCCCATCACTTATTGGCCGGCTACCTGTATTCCACCAGTGAATAAATTAATAACCATCGCCTCTATAACGCCTAACACATAGGTATGACGTAGTTATACCCTTTTTAACGCCTTATACGTAGCTAAGTATATTGGCTCTCAGTCATACAGGGAAGCCATGTACCCATGTTATATTTTTGTCACCGTTGGTACGCGCGGCTACACATCAAGCTATACAAAACCAGTATGGGCTGGCCTTGACATCTACGGAAAGCCTTTAAAATGGGAGATCGGTCTAAACTGGTTTTGTATAGCTTGATGTGTAGCCGTGTGTACCACGGATAAATTCGTAAGAAATAAAACTTTTTCTGGCAGATGTTGATATGCCTATCATAAGGGAGATTGCTCAGCAGTCAAATAGTTATTCCTGAATAGAATGTCTGTTGAAGCGTTTATATCGTGATTATTAGAGCCATAACATTTTTTGTTGTCAATATAATTTACAACATGATTTAAAAGCGAGAGAACTTGACGAAACAGTCTTGAAGCTTGGTTTAATATCAAAGTACCTACTCATAACTAAAAATAACTTAATCAATAATCACAAAATGAACTCGATAAACTGTTTACTCGAGCACACGCCGGGAACGTGCTCGTATACTAATCGTGTTTACTATATTGCATAATGGTTATGGAGCTACTTTGCATTGGCATTGATTATACAATTATGCATGTACCACCACACAGAAGATCCAGTAAGTCCATCGTACAAAAGGATAGACACTAGTATCAATAATTTTTCGCGCAACGACTATTTTCAAGTTCATGTCTCACTATAGCTGAATTAATATTACTTTCTTTTCCGCCCTTGGTTTTCCGTCGAATAAATATGTGAACTTTGTGGGGACGACAGCGAAGACGAATGCATTATGTCAATTGTTCAATCGGTGTAACCAATTTATATGTATGCAATATCTCAATTTTCAGAACGTTTTGTCTTTTTCAAACTACGCTACGATATTCTTGTCCGCACGTACTGATATAATAAATATTTCATCCAATTACAGTAAAACAGTATCAAGAGGGTCATTTTTAAATATCCGTCAGGTAATATTGAAGAAAATAATTATTGAGATTGCCTCAATCCTCCTACAACCCTCCTACAAGATAAAGAAGTCATTATACTATTATGCTATGCGGCATGCAATGCAAGCCCATAGCCCACTCTACCACTAAGTATATTGATCGTCCCTCTGTCACACTAAGAAAAAATACTCCCTTGATGTACGAGAATATATCATTCTAGATAATAAAATCAGACTTGCAAATTCACGAAATCACGATTTTGTGAGCTTTAGTGATGTTAGTTAGGTATGCTTCGTGTTCTATGCCTGCAGGAGCGTATAACTTCTGAATTATTATTTGCAATACAGCTGTGAAACGACTCACTGCAACTTAGATAAACGTTACTGAATTACATTGTATTATTGTACATGCTCGTGGCTAATGACGGATCCAATTGACTTTAGCACTTCAAGCTTTAGATGGCGAGGAGAATTTATTTATTTTTTGTTAAGTCTACTAAAATGTTTGCTAAATGACCGCTATGCAATGGCACACAGAGTCACGATGAAATGATATCATCAATAGATACGTAGACCTTAAGCAAAGCACTTTGTAATTTAATTAATAATCTTACATAGATATAAACGATACGAGGTGTACGACGACGTGCTTAATCACTAGTTTAATTACATTTAACTATGGTTAGAACTTAAAACTATTTATGAAGGTTGTTCCATAAACTTACGGTCGTTACAAGTAACGGGTGGTCGAAAAAACTATGAAACTATAATTTGACACAATATTTACGTTATCAGTTCTGAGCATCACATGACCATAGGTCAATTATGATTATTGACCTAGGGTCAATATTATACTCCTCGTCTGTAGTACATGAGTACGTTAAAAAAAACTACTTTATCGCCTCACCTTATCTTTGTGTTCACATAAGGAAACATAAATTACAACAATCTATAATTATAATATTTAATAATATGTAAATTTCAGGTAGCAACAGAATATCAGAAGTCGAATAAGTTGATAAAGTATCAATATGACCTGATCCCCTTGCACTTAAATAAGAATCTTGTTTATTGTAATATTAATTTAATGAGCAATATTTGTAATTACATTTGTTTGTAATTGTGTTCGCGTAAACAGCTTTAAAGATTTCGATTAAAAAGCAACTAACCAACCATAAAATAGTACAAGCTAGATTCATTTTTATTCTTCAAAATAAACCAAGTCAATCTAATCGGACGCCTCTGATTTCATCATCATCGACCTGTTACATTGTCCCACTGCAGGGCTCGAGTCTCTTCTCAGAATGGGATGGGTTAGTTAAGACAAAGTCCACCTTGCCTACTGCGGGTTGGCAGACCCGTTTCTAAATATAATTAATAGTGATTATCTTATTTCAATAATAATTTAGACTTGAAATGTATTAACAAATTAAAAATTTGTACATATTATTTACTTTAATAATACTTTCAATTAAGTTATCGCACCAATAGCGATTAACTAAATTAAGATAAAACTAACGCGCTTTTGTTTAGATGTAGGCTGATGTAATTATAGACGGAATTAACGTCATATTATCTGAAAGTCATTCAGGGGTGCTATCAGCGAAAAATGTGATTGACTTAAAGGAATCTATAGGCCGACCGTTTAACTCGCGTATCGCCTGCGCGGTGAGAAGGGAGCCGTAGGTAGTAAATAAATACTTAAAAAAGATACTTATTATTTTATTCTTTACCAACAATGTCTATCTCGAGATAAATCTTTGGATTATTGACTCCGTGTGTAGCGTTACCCGCCCCCGCTCCCTTCTTACCGCGCAGGCGATACGCGTGTTAAACGGTCGGCCTATAGTATTGGGTTGTACACAAGTAGATTCTGGACTAAAATCTTGTCAAGCAGGCGCACAAAAAGTTCATAAACATAATAATGTTGCCCTAAGTTGCATGTTGCACACATATTATTATTTAATTCTAATAGAAAATAAAACATCACACTATCTACAACCTTTTAAATGGTCTATGTAATTAATTAATTAAATGTTCCTTGTTTACAGAGAAATTTTTGGGATAAGGTGGAATAGGTTTCACTCTTACATTCGTTTAAATAGGTACAAAATTAGTATGGATTATAAAGCCAAATATGTATTGTTGAAAACTATCTTCTAACGGCTCGTCTTGGCGGGGGCACTACCGTGCCTCCAAATCTAAATACTCGTACGTATTTAGTTATATCTTCAAAAGTAGCAACCCTAAACCAGATTGAACTAGATTCACTGATAAGTGATTAAATGTTCTTCATTTTAAATAGACAATAGTATCTATAATTAAAGTTGTGATACGATATGAGACTACTAACAGTGTTAATGACTTGTCCTATCACGCTGAAACGCATCCAAACAATTTTGTAATCAATCTTTTACGTATATGATATATCTCTGTATAATATTGCATTATTACTTTGGCTCCTAGACGAGGAAGGAGAGCTAATTCAGTTATACGTACACACGGCTACGGGCCAACCTATACAAAACCAGTTTAAGTTGCTCTCGTATCGTATAGGCTTCCCATACAATAAGAGGCCAGCGTAAACTGGTTTTATATAGCTTGATGTGTAGCTGTGAGTACCAAGACAATATTTGCCTGATTTTGAAATCATGCGACCCCTCCTCCCTGTTTAATATTATTTATTACGTAAAAATACGAAGGAAAAAATTAATACACGTTAGGTTGTTAATTTTTTTTATTTTTAGGAAAGTTTGTTTAGCAGGTCCTATTAATTCTTAAGAAAATCTTAAAAAAGAATATTTTAAAGTAGGTATAAGTACCTAATCTTAACTTTGCGTTTTTTTTAAATCTAACATTAGAACTTTCAAAGACTTTCTCCCATCCCATTGTAAGAAAAAATAAGACATGATCTACCCCTGTATGCCTCCCCGCCTAACTTATGATTCACGGACCACGGGTGGACAGCCAGCGTGCTAAAATCGACTACAAGAAAAGTTATTGACCGCCTATTTCTGTTTCCGCAGTGAGAGCAGCATGTTCGTCTCCCGGCGCCGCTGGATCCTGAAGACGTGCGGCACGACCACTCCCCTGCGCTGCGTGCGCGCCGTGCTGGGGCTAGCGCGCGACGTGGCGGGCCACTCGCGCGTACACAACGTGTTCTATTCGCGCAGGGAGTTCGCGCGCCCAGCGGCTCAGCTGCAGCCACACGACAACTTTGATTCAGAAGTAAGTTTGTCATTTTTCCACAGTTTCCACTAGCTTGTCAAAGGGACTAAACATACTATCACGCCTATTTTACTACACGAGCGAGGCTATTGACATTAACCGGGCACAAATCCAAACTACGAGCTGCTACTGAGAATTTCATAAAAAAAAACTCAATAACACTTTGCGTAGCAGTCGCGCTAAAGACTAATTGGTTATGATTTAGGCGGTTTAGGTGAGGAATGGTGGGGTCCCAATGGCATCGGCCGTGATTAACGAACTGTAGGTCGTAGGTTCGAACCCAGACAGGCACTTTGAGTAAATTAATTCGTGACTGCTGCTCCCAAAACGGTGTAGAAAAAAATCGTGAGGACACCGGCATGCCCTAGAACGAAAAATTTAAAGACATGTGATATCTACCAACCTGCACTTGGCCCGCGTGGTGGATTGCGGACGACCCGGACAACTTCACCAATTCATACATCGTATCCTATGTATCTCATCATTGTCAATTTAGGCGTGCGAGAACCTGAACTTTATATTTGGCAATAGTAGAGACTAATAATGACTATTCCAAAGGAAAACTGCTATGAATCTGGTATGCATTTTCATACCCAGACACCTATTAGCACTGGATTCATCCCGGATAAATATCCGGTTTTTTTTTTTTTATGGGATAACTCGGCAAACGAGCAGGCGAGCTACCTGATCGTAAGTAGTCATCGCCGCCCATGGACATCTGCAAAACCAAAGGAGTTGCAGATGCGTTGCCGAGCCTATTTAGGGAAAAGGAGAAGGAAGGGGATTGGGGGAGGAATTGGGCCTCCGGCCGGCTCCGGTTCCAGAAACCATCATAAGAATTGATTAATTCCATGCCAGCACTTATTTCAAACGAGCACCATGACGGCTCACGCGAAGCCTACTTTAACGGCTATAATGTTAGCGTTGCCGCTCCAATGAAGCGGTGAAGAGGTCAATCGTCTGGCGATATACTTAGCAACATGTTCATAGCATAAATTAGATCCCCTATATGTGTGTCCCCCGTTTATGTGCGCTTTAAGGAATTTTACGCGATTTTACTCCCTCTTAGGTAATGAGGTTGAAAATATTTCAATCGAATCATTGAGGCTTCAACATTCTGCCTCTTTTACCCTAAATACTAGAACATCATAATAGAATAGAATAGAAAGAAACATTGAGAAATTAATTAAAGTTGCTTTGTTGATGAACTAGTAACGATAAAATTTATAAGTCTGAACCGTAGAAATCTGAATTTTCCGACCCAAAATTATAGAATCCTGGAATCGAAGTGAAATCATGGGTTGGTTCTGACTCCTGCATAAATACTCGTAAAATTGAGTTTCCCAACAAACCAAAAAAAAAAGTTTGTAGGCGAACTCGTCGAAACCAAATTCTGACGAAATGCTGTCACAGAATATCGACGCAAAATTGCACCATGGATACCGTTTCGTTTCCTTCGGCGAGTGTGGAGTTCTGGAGGGCCCTTCCTAAGTTCTCTTTTTCTAAAATCGGTTACGCATCAGCGAAAACCCCTGATGTTGCATGTATCCATGGGCGACGACCACTTACTTTATTGCTAAAATCGAAACAAAAAGAAATACTCGTAATTAAGTGCTCTTTGATCGTCATTCAGATTTCTAGTGAGTCAATATGGGACCAGCATGCAAAAATGATTAAATATTGTGAAATTCAATACTTATCACCACCAGACGATGAAACAGTGACAGTGAACTGTTCATGCATTCCTAGTAATGTTAACAATGTTACTACAAGTATGTGCCTTGTGCCTTTCCCGCTACTGATAAACTGATTATGATAAATTACATGTGTGAACTAATTGTAATTATGCATCTTTGTTGTTTGTTTATAATAAAAGGTGACTGGAACATTCTTAAATAGGTACATTCTACATTGTTCCTTTCTCTTTCGAGTTGTTGTAATTATTGACATACATTTGGAAAAAAGTAAATCTGTCTACGAAATAATGTTAGTAAGCACTACATTTTTATGGCGAATAGTTTTATAAGTATAAGGCTTTATTTATGTTGACGATGTCATAGTTTTTTAATAGTACATGTTAGTGTTGTTTGTTTTTGGTTGTTTTCTAAATTTTGAGTTATATAGATATTTGCCAAATGCAATGGGACCACCTCGAGAGAAAATTTTCAAAATCAGTTTTCAATTGACTGAGAAATCGCCAAAAATACATAGAGTCGAACATAGAACCTCCTCCTTTTTTTAAGTCTGTTGAAAATGAGGTATGATAGATAGATATTGCGAGTGGCTATCAATATTATTGGCCACGTCAAAAAGTACTGAACGGAACATACTTCGTCATTGAGAAACTTTAAAACTCGCTGCTTTTCTACACAATATTTACATAATAATCAGCAGCGTGTACGAAGAATTTTGTAAGGGTACGCAACCACTGATTCCACTAAAATTTGGTTTGGGTATACGATATTTTTTTGCTTGTGATAATCATCATGGACTACCGGCGCCTGGAGAAGGTGAAGGGCCGTATTGGACTCCACCCAGAGTGGGTGACCTACCGACTAAAACCACACGGGTGTTTCGCCTCACAACTTTTTATAAAGGTTACGGTAGTCAGGTTTTATTCCTCCGCTAAGGGTGGTAGGAATCCTGGGAAATATCCCATATTGTTATGGATTAGGATGATGATTATTAGCTAAACTAAAACTAAAAGGACTCGTACCGGGCCAATATAAGTTAAGTAATATTATAAGGCATCATAGGCGAAGTCTACTCGTGGCTGTGATGTTACATAAAAGGTTATAGATAACGTGAACCTCAAATCATTCGTCTGAATTAACCTTATCAGTATTACTTAGTAGTAGTAGTACTTACTACATTATTGTGTGAACGTATATTGGTACGGCAATTTGAACTTATCAAATAATAACTTTAACGGTCATTATACATTAAATCAATCATTTATGAAAGTGCATGCCGTGGTCAGATTTCAGACGTTGTTACAATGTTGCGGTACTTCCTGTTAAGTTGGATGTTTGTTTAAGAATCGATCGAGTCAATAAATGCACTGAGAAATTTAGAATTTCGGTGTTTTTTTTATTTATTTGGCTGTTTCACACTAAGATGTGTCTTGAATTCCCATTTATAATGATAATACAAACTTCTATGTGCTTCTATCCTTAATATTGTACTTAAATGCGAAAATAACTCAGTCTATCTGTCTCTTTGTTATGTTATCACATCTAAACCGCTAAACCGATTAAAATAAAAAATAGCATGAAGCTAGATTGTATTCCGAAGAAGGACAGCTATTAAACGCAACATCTATTTAAGTATAATTTTGTTCCATTGATGGACAATTTGATAGAATGGCTAAGACTAATCTTCTTCTACTCTCGCTGGGAAACGCGTATCATAAAATTCAACAAACCCATCCCGCTTGGTGGAAGGATCTAGTGATCCGCCTGGCCAGCTACCACCCTTACATAAGACAGGCTTCAAACAGTTTTACTGTGTTCAATCGTAGAAGAGAGAGAAGACGTAGACGCCGAATGGTGTGCCAGCATCGTTGCAAATGGTAACCTACGAGTATATATGCCTCCCTCTACCCCCATGGGAGACAGGCGTGACAATATGTAAGATGTCGAGGCTTTTTAAACCGTGTTTGTCTACCCACAGATTATTTAATAGTTACTAAACGTTACTACAAAGTCTTTAACAGGAGTCAAACGCAGTCAAGTTAGTAGAAAACAAATTTTTTTTGCTATTTATTTCAAGAAAAATATGAGGATTAATTTAATTCAGTTAATCGCGTAAGGGCCCGAGGACAATAGATATTGCATTGACTTCCATTTGTCAGTACAAATACTAAATTCCAAAACTTATATCCACTTAAGTTAATAAGGAAACTATAATATGTACTTAATATTTACGTATAGGAAAGTACGTCTGTATACTCTGTATTACTTGGAAATTTCATAGTGTATAATGTGTTTATAATACCTATCCAATGACCCTTAAAAATACTACCTACGTACTTTTTACAATTTTATAATGGTGTCAGAAACGTTAACCAAGGGAAATACCTATTATATTATATTCGTAATTAAAAACGAATAAGTAGAGTGGAATCCGAGTCCAACATTGAAGGGAAAATGCTATGATGAATAACTATAAGAATTTTTTTATCAACAATTATTTCTAGAACATTTGTTCTATTAAGTAATTACTTAAGATTCGGAATATAAAAAAATAACAACGTCCAATTTTTTATGACCCCTGATTGCCAAATATGGTAAGATAGTGCAATCTTATACTTGACCGATAAAGATTGAACTGTATGTGGAGGTGGAGGCCAGCTGATAAGTACGTTCCGAATGCCTGGTGACGCATGGCAGGTCGCTGCTGCTGGAGGGGGGAATGTGCGGGTTTTGCACTCAGAAAAACTAAGGAAAAGACCGCGTAGGTACGACTACTCTGTGGAATCAATAAGCGGCGATGACTAGGGTCTCGGACTTGCGATCACATGGTTGCCATGGTTGGTTCGATATCTACCCATTGCATTACCGACGTGAACCTACTCGTATTACAAGCATTTAGCTTAGTACGAGGGGTCAACAAGAATACTAGTAATGTGCGACCCACATTACGTAGTACGCTTTAAAACAAATTACCAGTGGATGTATTTCAAATCCAGTACAAAATTGCAACCTTCCAGCCGCCTATTTTTTTCTTAAAGACGTCGGTCTTTAAGAACCACTTGCAACCCCTCTGGTGTTGTGGGCGGTGGTGATCAGTTACCATCTCGTGACAAGGTTCCCGCTTGCCCCCCTCTTCTATAAAAAAAATAGACAATAAAACAAATTAAAGAGCATAAAAAGACACAATAAATAAAGTATTGTTTCCCCCACGCCTGTGCCAAATGGCCCAGTTCAGCTGAAAGCCAGACTGGCTCTGCTTGCTGTTCGAGAGCGGATGTATCTTTTGCCTGCCTAATTGGTGCCTTTGTCTTTTTATCAGACTTTCCGTGGAACCCCAAAGAAAACCCCTCCTTCCAAAATACCTTAGCTGTTTTAACCCTTTTTGTTATGTATTTTACTCAATGTCTCGTCAATGTCCAGCGCTCCACCCGTTCTCAAAGAAACGAATTCCCGGCTTCGGCCTTGGGCATGCACAATATCTCTTTAAGTAAATAAACTTAAGGCTAAAGCGTCAGTCTTGGACGTGAAATTCCATTTTTTCTTGGTTTTTCGCTATTTCTACTGCCATGTACTTAGAATGTGTTGCATAGCCGAATAATTTCGCGCCCAAGGCTGACGTTAGCTTTAGATGGTACGTCGACGCTCAGCCGTTCGCTCAGTGTCTCTATTGTCACACATTGTATCTTTGTTGTGTTAGCAGGAAACGGTAACAGTTCGACAGGCTCGGGTTACGACGCGGCATCCGTTTCGCATTGCCACGACTTCAATTTATTGCGGCCATGTAATATAACTTTAAGAGTCTGCGAGACGTGATAACCCTCGATGCCATTGTATATTCCATGTCTTTACTTGTCGAAAAATTTATATTAGAGGTCCTACTGATACAATATACAACACTGGTTAAAGTTTTTTTATTAGTCGACTCGAACCGCCCTCACAGAAAACCGGCGTGAAACAATGCTTACGTTGTTGATTCGCCGAGTGAGTGAGGATACCGGAGGCCCAAACCTTTAAAAGGCCGGCGACGCACTTGGGACTTCTGGTGTTGCTAATGAAGTTATTTATCTTGTTCCAGGTGAAACTTCTGGACTCATTCTTCGGCGATGGACGCGCTTACATCATGGGTCCTGAGAAGGACTGCTGGTATCTATACACACTGCTTCCACTTGAAGGTAAACATATTATTTTGAAATATAAATAACTAAAATAACTACATATATATACTAAAGCTGTCTCCTTGCCAAATTTTATCGGATCCTGTTCAGGGGTTTACGCATTTAAAGTACTCGTATGGATTATGGCCTATGGAGCATCCAACGGGTTCGAATTTCGGAATAAAAAATTAACCAAAACCGAAAGCGTGGATGTTGTCCAGAAAGAAGCTCAGTTCAATAGGGATTGGGCCGGATATGTCTGCCGCATATCAGATAACTTGTGGCCTAAAAGCACAGAACAGAGGAGCTCCCATTATTAGTTCGGCGATAGCGCGACAGACTGAGGTGGAGACGATAGGATTAGCTTGACTCCTACCTAAAGGACTGGCCTTTATTGGCAGAGAACAGAGTTGTGTTGAAAAAGGAGAGGGAGACCTTTGTCCGCAATGTACAGATTGTTCGAAATAAGTAAGCCGATCGGAAGTTAGCCGTTCCGAACTACCGCGGTGATAAAATCTTTTAATTAAGTGTTTTAATGCATAAATATCGAAATTAGTAAACAAAATACATACCTGTCAAGCGGCATATTGTAGACACAATGCAAAATCTATTGTTATGTGCTTAAAAGAGGAACTGTACTGCTTGCCAGGTTAACCTGTCAAGCGGCATATTGTAGACACAATGCAAAATCTATTGTTATGTGCTTAAAAGAGGAACTGTACCGCTTGCCAGGTTGTAATTAGAAATGTGAAACATATACGACTCTAAATATCTTTACACCGACTCTTTCTAATAAAATTTACCACTTCTAAACCACTTGCAGACAACTTCCGATCGGCTTACTTATTTCGAACAAACTGTATTGTTAATTTTGGCAGAATCTTCTATTTTAAACTACTATCTCTCACTCACTAGTACTCAGTTGCGAATAACTATATGTACTACGTCTTAGAGACGTACAATTTGCAAAAAAAAACAACAAAAAACTAATTTGGCGTCCAAGTAGAGTACACAGTTCCATTAATGACATCGATATTATGATCTTTAGGTTGACACATCGCATCATTCGTTACGGTACACATACGGTACACGGTACATTTTAGCCTTCGACATTACGTTCGATCCGTATGTACCTGTTGACGTATTACTTATACTTATATACTCTATTATTTCAAAGGCAACTAGCCTTATGTTCCCTACGACATGTTAGCTGTATTTCAATTTAATGCCGGTAAGGGGAAGACACGTTTTGAGGATATTTTTCGACCCCAGGAGAATGAAATACACAGCTGTCTTGGCCATCGAGTGGCTTTTAGGTATGGAGTTTGGGGATCTATTAAAAAGTATAAAATATGTATAAATACTTTTTTAGACAGACTGAACTGGAAATGAAACTTGTTTGCTCCAAAACTAACCCATGACACTTAAAAATTGCCTTTGATGTACTCAGAACTATGTATAAAACAAATACGCCATATCTATATGCTATATCTATATCTAATTTAGGTACGTATTTTAACGAATTGACCGACAAAAAAACGTTTCTTTCTCTTGGATATGCGAAGTTCAATGTGCCATTTATTATCAGTAAAAAGTTAACTGTGACTAACTTATTATCAACTATTTACAAAAAAATACTTTTTTATGCACCCATACACATTTCCGAACTAAGCTGACCATGTATTGTAAAGGTTTCCCGTACAATGACAGAATTTAGAAGCGGCGGTAGCCTAATGGCTAGGGCATCAGACTTGAGATCATGTGGTTGCCGGTTCCAAATAAATTAACATTATACAAAAAAAACTGAAATGCACAACCCACATCAATTACAAATGCAACACTTTGATGTAAATATTTTTTTAATTAGTTGACTTTGGCCATCAGGCACAGTGGACGCCCTTGAGAAGGAGCACAGCGACGCCAGCGAGGGTTGTGGCCTCACGGAGCCAGACCAGACCATCGAGATCTTGATGTCGGACTTGGACCCAGCTGTCATGGATATCTTCACACGACAGTACTCTGCGGACGCTGCTGCCGCCACACGGGTGAGGGGAAATAGTCCTCATTCTTTCTAGTTTTCTCAA
Source organism: Subacronicta megacephala (assembly GCA_958496365.1). Classification (NCBI taxonomy): domain Eukaryota; kingdom Metazoa; phylum Arthropoda; class Insecta; order Lepidoptera; family Noctuidae; genus Subacronicta; species Subacronicta megacephala. The sequence goes on along the minus strand of OY292529.1, from coordinate 12,254,753 downwards.
AGTGGTCGATAACAGTCCCCTCTAGACCGTGGAAGCTTCCAGGGGGTCTATCCTATCCGATATAATAATGCACGTTAAAAAATATCATCAACCCATTACATTGTCCCACTGCTGGGCACGGGTCTCCTCTCAGAATGAGAAGGATTAGGTTATAGTCCACCAAGATAGCCTACTGCGGGTTGGCAGACTTCACATTCAAGAAAATCTCTCTGGCATGCAGTTTTCCTTCACCGTTTAAGCACGTGATAATTAATTATTTGTACGCACATGACTTCGAAAAGACAGAGGTCTTGGATTCGAACTCGAGACCTTTGATTTGGCAGTCCAATGGACATATGACAACTATCAGTGCACTTTTAAACAAAAATATATTAGCTGATTTTAAAATGGATGATAAATAAAATAATCATGAATGCGTTTCTTTTGTTTACAGGAGTCGGGCATAGACAAGATAATTCCAGGAATGGTCATAGACGATTTCCTGTTTGATCCATGCGGATACTCCATGAATGGAGTTGCTAAAGATGTAAGTTGTTTTTTATTCTTAAATTATATCAGGATAACGACACTTAAATATTATTATTAAAACTACACATTAATTATATTGGAATTTATCAACCCCACCGAATAATATTGTACTTGAAGGGTTAAAGATTTATTATTACAGATTAACTTATAACATAACATACCATCACGCCTATACAGGCGTGATGGTATGTTATATGATGGTGGGTTCGATCCCCAGGTCGAGCAGTGTTATTGGGTTTTTCTATGATATTCTCAGTTACACCTCAGAGTCTGGATTTGTGGCCCGGTGAAAGGCATTAGCCATTAGCTCGCCCCCTATTACATGGGACCCAAACATACCGGCGAACTGTGGGTGTACATTAGGTGCACCTCTGCCTAGCCCTTCGGGGAATACAGGCGTGATGGTATGTAACTTATAATATTGTCGTCCTGAAAATCACACACCTAACTATAACTACCATTATAAACTGACCTCTTATTGTACGGAAAGCCAATCTCACATTGAGATTAACTTATATATGGAATGTATAGTATTGTATAGCCTGTGTCATCGTTTGTACAAATGTAAAAAAATTGCAATGAATATAACTATTTTTTTACGGATTTTATCACGGTATATTGATATTATTTAATTCCCGAAGTTTTGGTTCCTTTACAGGATCCATGGTCACGGGAGGTCTGACTTATATTAATTAATTAATAAAATATAAGAGAATTAATTAATATCAATATACAGTATACAATCCGTAAAAAGTAGATTTATTTAATGTATTATTAATTTATTGTTTCATTCGCGTAAGTTTTAGAAGCCAGTAAAGTTTAGGAACTTTATTTAATATAATATTATTCAGTACTTTTTTTAAATGCGCAAGATCACAAAAAATACAGTTCCTAGGTATTATTGTTCAGGTAACGATTTATAAATTCCGATAAACACAATCATGATTAATGAGTAACTGTTTGTTTACGCTGCTAAGGGAGATAAGGATCTACCATCTGTAAGTTTTGACATCATAAGTACACGATAATTATTACCTAAACAATTAGATAGTTAATATGACGTGATTTTTTTTTTAAGTAGCCACAACCACATTCCCATACATTAAAATTGGCATATAATAACATAAAAATGATATTTTGTCTGATACACATGACATTTACTGCGTAGATATAAATCTTATTAGTTAGCTTAGTGGATTACCTCTATTAAAAATATATCTGACAACCATGAAAAGTGTCAAACATCTAAATGGTATTGAGAAAAAAAAAAGAAAGTAAAAATGCGAAAACACCCAATGTACATTTCAGTTATTAATTTATCGCATGCATTGGCATAACATAAAAGAACATACATACATACATACACTCACGCCTTTTTCCCATAGGGGTAGGCAGAAACTACAGAACGCCATCTGCTACGATTCTTGCATACCTCTTTTGCTTCGTCCACATTCATACATCTTGTCATACACATGCGCCGGTTGCGGGTACTACGCACCTGACCTTTCTGAAGGATCTCACCAATAAGGTCGTGGTATGTCTTTCTAGGGCGTCCCCTCCCGGCGACTCCACTGACATTCGCTTTATAAATCCCTTTCGTCAATCGCCTTTCATCCATTCTCTCGACATGTCCAAACCATCTCAGCATACCCCTTTCAATGCGTGTCACTATATCATCTTTTAAACCGCAACGCTCCCTTATCACACTATTTCTCAATCTATCATTCCGAGTAACACCGCACATACTTCGCAAGGAACGCATCTCCACAGCATTAATTCTACTTTCATGTTTCTTCTGCCATACCCAACATTCACTTCCGTACATAAGTGTGGGTACCAGCACGCCATTGTGGATAGCCAGCCGTGCCTTTTTTGACACGGACTGGTTAGCCACAACCACATGTATAGCACCATTCACTCTATTTCCCGCATTCACTCTCCTTTCCACATCTGCATCAATCTTGCCATCTCTTGTAAACATACTTCCCAAATAAACAAACTCATTCACTTGTTCAACCCTCTGACCTTCTATCTCTATATTACACACACATACATTTTCATCTCTTTCGAAAACCATAACTTTCGTCTTGCTTACATTTATTTTCATGCCCTTCAACTTATATGCTTCATTCATGATTGTTACCATGCCTTGCAACTCTTCTGCCGACGATGCAAGTAAAACCTGATCATCAGCATAGAGGAGACATTTGACAGGTAACTCATTCATTCTCAGTCCACAATCATTTCCTTTCAAATCTGCCAAACAGCTATCCATGTATAGGTTGAACAGCCAAGGTGACGCTACACATCCCTGCCTGACACCTCTGGAAATGCCAAACCAGTCCGTATAGGCTCCATTTAACCTAACACAAGCACTAGAATCCCTATACAGAGATTTCAGAGCCTGCATCAAGTGACTGTCCACTCCATACATACATAGTGTCGACCACAATTCTTCCCTCCACACACTATCATAGGCCTTCTCCAAGTCAATGAAAGCACAATAGACTCTCTTGTGCATTGCCAGATGTTTTTCGGCTATGCACCTTAAGGAGAAGGTCTGGTCCGTACATCCCATTCCCGCTCTAAATCCTGCCTGAACATCCCATATTTTCTCATCTGTTATTCTTATCACTCTATTAATCAGAACCTTTGCATAAAGTTTGCCGACAACACTCAAGAGGCTAATGCCGCGGTAATTTTTGCACTCCTGTTGTGAACCTTTTCCCTTATATAGTGGAACAATAACAGCTTTGCACCAGTAACATAAAAGAATTTAAGTAATTAATTAAATTTGGAACGCGCTCCACATCGTAATCGTCTCGCCTTGGGCGAAAAATTCAACTTATTTTTCTGTTTTTCGCTAATTTAACTTTTAACACATTTTCTGTTCATGGCAGTAGAAAGTGGGATATCAACTATATTTCACAACTATGTACTAAAAATGTTGCATAGTAATCATTACTGTTAGTAGTATATTATGTATAAGTAATTGTTAATTTAAGCTACAATTTTCAACTATCTGCTACTGCTAAATACATAATATATTTTTAATTATTTATTTAGTATTACTAATTAAGTTAACATTAATGCAATAGTTGATATCACAATTCCTACTGTTTAAATTTTGTGATAGATTCGCCTTGACTGAAACAGAGGTCATTGCACTTCAGTAACTTTATAATTAGTAATTACATAGTTTCGTAATAGTTACATACTAATTAATTATTTAATATTTTGTCTAGGCATTGCTCTGCTCTGATGGTAGCTTGCCTTATCCCACACGATACCAAACAAACAATATTGCTAGTGCTTCTTTTTTGTTGTTTACACAGAGTGGTATTGGAATTAGGGTTATGGACGTGAAATAAAAAGCACAGAGTGAATTTGAATTGTACACTTTTGACTTTATATTTGAATTGATTATATTCACAAGGAAGGTTATAACGTCCGTTTATTAGCACCGTAACGATTGAAATGAGAACAGAACTGAGGGCAGCCATTCCTTTTATAAAACATCATTTAGTGACAGTGTTGCCAGTATTAATCATACAAGATCTACTAATGACAATGTTGCCATTACTAAAGTAGGAATTGATTATTTTTGTAATTTACATTCAAGTAAATACCAACAGGTGGAATCGATATCAACGCACAACAGCTTATCATGGATTCGGTACATGATTCTGGACCCCCTTGCGTTGTAATTTTTCGACGGTTATTAAAAACTGCTTTTTCCTACAATAGTGAAATACCTACATGGACAAAATGTATGGAACAGCTGATTTAATAAAAAATAACTGACGAAAAAATTCAAAGCATTAATCTATTTTTTTTTTCATGTCCAGGGCTGCTACATGACTATCCACATAACTCCTGAGCGGTCCTGCTCGTACGTGTCGTTTGAGTCCAACGTCCCGGTGTCGAGCTACGACGAGGTCATTGCCCGCGTGCTGCAGGCCTTCAGACCTGCCAAGTTCGTGCTCACCGTCTTCGCTACGCCGGTTAGTAACTAGTGTTGTCAAATTTTTATCGATTTTCTGTTCGAGTTATCAATATTCTTTTGGGTATTTTTTATGTTTTTAAAAGGCTTGTTATTTTTTTATAATTGATATTTTTGTTACGGCTTATACGTTTTGAGCATTACCTATACTGATATCATTAGTTTAATATGTTATAAATCACAAGATTAGTTGTTTATAACATATTAAATTAAAAAAGAAAAGAAAAAAAAAAGACAAATGAAAAGTAAGTTATATCTGAAAGTTCCTTACAGTCTTCTTCTATTTCAATTCCAAGGAAATATGTTGCTGCCTTCATCCGTTAATACTTTCAGCATCTTCTGATTGTTAAACTCTCCTTTGTATCCAATTTGTACCCTCAAGTTTAGCAATTTGAATCTTTGACAACTCCATTCTGGATATCTGGGCCCATAACCTGTTACGGCTTATACGTTTTGAGTATTACCTATACTGATATCATTAGTCTAATGTAAAAAATAACTAATCTTGTAATTTATAACATATTAAATTAATGATATCAGTATAGGTAATGCTCAAAACGTATAAGCCGTAACAATTTTTTTATGAGATAATATGGTAACAATATCCAAAAATAAAGTTGTTTATATTAAGCCTTCACAGATAAACGAGAAATATTTTCATCACATTCTTTGGTAGGTCGTGATGACACACAACTATGAATACGGTATTAGGTTCTGGGAATTGAGTGTCAGAAAGTTAAAATTCTAACCTAAGTGTCAGGATGTCGTTCTTCTGTTCTTCCCCATAACATAAAATCAGCATCAGCAGATCATGTATGATTTTTGATGTAACCAATTGTATTTTTTGTGTTGGCAGGACTCTCCAGGAGCGTCAGCTGCACGGCAGCTGAAGAAGTTCCCGGCGCTGGGCGCGTACTCGCCGCTAGAGTCGCAGCACTGCCGCTTC